>VMBQ01000893.1:11368-24467 GCA_007657795.1 Dreissena rostriformis | reverse complement strand
AGGTCAAGGTCACAGGTCAAGGTCACAGTTACTGGAAATAGGAAAATGGTTTCCGGATGATAACTCAAGAATGCATATGCCTGGGATCATGAAATTTCATAGGGACATTGGTCATGACCGGCAGATGACCCCTATTGATTTTCAGGTCACTAGGTCAAAGGTCAAGGTCGCAATGACCTTAAGCAGTAAAATGGTTGACTGGAAATAGGAAAATGATTTCCGGATGATAACTCAAGAACGCTTACGCCTGGGACCATGAAACTTCATAGGGACATTGGTCATGACTGGCAGATGACCCCTATTGATCTTGAGGTCACTAGGTCAAAGGTCAAGGTCACAGTGACTTGAAATAGGAAAATGGTTTCCGGATGATAACTCAAAAACGCTTACGCCTGGGATCATGAAACTTCATAGGTAACTTCATATGTACATTGGTCATGACCGGCAGATGACCCCTATTGATTTTCAGATCACTAGGTCAAAGGTCAAGGTCACAGTGACCTGAAGCACTTAAATGGTTTCCGGATGATAACTGCCACTACAACTCACAGCCCATATGGGGGGCATGCATGTTTTACAAACAGCCCTTGTTAAAATGGTATCAACGCCATTGATAAGAAATGAAGCATTAGGAAGACTAGCAAGCACTGATTAAAAAAGTATAAAAATGAAGTGTCTTGAAACATTACACTTGTTTATATTTGCGTACACAACCGGATTTATAAGCGGGATATTGTGAGTTTTTTCGGCTTATTTTAAATTATTGCATAAACTCTATCTATAATTCCCTCCGGCGGGGTGCAGAAACTTGGCAACAGGAGGGCTTGAACGGGAGAAATCGTGTATTAACAAGGCGATTCACGTGCCTTTCAAGCCCTGTTATGTGTTTTTCATATCCATAAACTGGTCCACGCGCAGTTACTTCCCTTAGTAATCGCTGACCGGGAAGCGCGTCCAGGTTATTGGCCACAACCTGGCTATTTTTGCAATCTATTGTTAGAAAAAGATGGTGACACATATAAAGTTAATGATATAGTTAAACAGTTTAAATCGAAAACTGCCTATCCGAAGGTAAAGCCTCCTCATTTCTGATGATGACCGAGTGAGGCATATGTAAAACACAACCTTCAACTGTATGACGTCATATGAAATAATCGAATTATTTTGACGATTTCGAATGAACAAGACATATTGTTTTCAATGTTATTTTAATTTAATTTGGTAAGTGTGATTTGTTTATGCAATAATAGCGAAAATACACATTTTCTCGGACATGATCATCTGCGGGCGCTCTCAAAATCCGTTCCGGAACGGCTTTTTCGAGCGCCCACAGATGATCATGCCCTCGAAAACGTATCTTTAGAAACAACACATATAAACAAAAGAAGACTTGAAGTGAAATTAAAACATATAAGTCACCCGACCGCACGCGAAGTATCGGTACATATTTTAAATATTTATGCGCGCGTTCTTTGAACAAACCTGTTTTAGTGGTGTGTCGGGCATTGCTAATTGATTCGATTATTAACAAGAATCGGCTTGTAGTCACCCCCGGGTGACTTGTGGGCCATTTCAGGTCGACAATGACCCAAATGAGCGTAAATATATGGCATGCATTATTGCGAAACCAGATGTATGCATGAATTTTAATATCGTTAGTGTTCTTTCTTATGCGCAATGTGACACTACACTTTTATACTATTAGAAACTGTTGGGAACTCATTATGTAATAAGAACACATTTTCATATTTCGGTATGTTTCAAGTTGATTAAGATTATGATCAACCACAGTCGAATTGATCTGAAATCCACTTTCAGACAAATACAACTTTTTTTTCGAAATTGTGTTGCTAATCGGAGGGTTTGTTTTTATTTATCAAAACACACGAAGGAATAAGTTAGTTGGTCAGCTAACTAACATGTCTATGCAGAAATTTACATTTCAGCTCGCGATTCCAGCAGTAATTTTCAGTGTTCCATTTGACTATTCCTGAACAAACTACCAAGATCCCTGGTAGCTATTTTCAAGACAGCACAATCCCCGTACATATCTTTGGCCATTGTTCAGCCTTCAGAGGTTGTAAACAGTAGAGCAATTTGTGTTATTACAATCTTTTTTCCACCTAATATGTTTTACACGGGTAGACTCAAATTATGTGTGTAGCATACGATTCACACGTTACGTTTTGTAATTCAGTTTTTTCATTTTCCGTCTGCATATTTACATGTGATTGTGATCGTTTTAGACACGCAATTGCTGAATTCATAATGGTTAAGTGTGAGGTTCGGGGTTTGTGTGCATTTTGAAGTTTATGAGGTCCTTCCGCGCCTGAGGCTGCATTATGTGAGGACCCGGAGTGTGTCACATCGCTCCTACCTAACTAAATTTCTAGACTCACAAACGTTGGGACGTAAAAAGCCGAAAGCCGAGTTGGATTACGTACAGTTCCGTTGATTGGGTGAAGTGTTCCGTTTGAATCAACTACACTTTATATTAAAGTTGAACAAAGACGGTAAAACAGTCAAATTTATTAAAAAAAAAAATATATATAATGTATAATTTGAACATTAAATTTCCAGGCTTATTTCATCTGCAAAAATGAAAATTATATATTGAAATGCTGTTTTAAAACAGCGTAGTTTTAATAAGTTTAAGATACGAATAAGACAATTGCACAATTTCACGTTTTCAACAAAGGCTTATCAGAGAACTCTTNAATGCTTCATTTCTTATCAATGGCGTTGATACCATTTTAAAAATACTGTAGTACGTGTTAACCATGTAACCAACAACCCAATACGTTATAACATAATACAACTGTTCTGAATGTTTTGATATAAGACCTTTGTGTCATAAACGCCTCATGATATTGTGAATAACCAGGATGACTGACCAAAAAGGTCAAAACACAAAATGCATTTGCAAAATGTGAACTCCGTTAGCCTGATGACAGGTTATCAACAACTATGCTGGTTTTGCAAGTCTTTTATTTGAATAAAATACTTTTAAATACTGTTGCTCAAAAATATACAGGACAGCGTATACATACAAGTAGTATTAAAAAAAGAATTGGCTGTTCATGTATAACGTGGTTTGAATAAATAGAAGATAATAAAAATGTCAAAACAAAAGCCAAATGGAAGAAGTTCAGGATAGATTTCGTTATTTCATTTTAAAACTTGTACTTTCGTAATAATGACAGTCAACACAGTTTTGAAATTAACCTGGAGATATGGTATGTGTTTGTCTTATGTTAAACTTATTTTATTTACAACTTATTTTCCATAAGGCAATTTGTGTGTGCGAAAAAAACACTTAAAATAGTCCGACTTTGACCGCGATTTACAGACCGACCCTGACCCTGCCATACAAAATGTTTACATCGTTAGAAGCTTTGGAGGCTCTTCTTTTCAACGGTACCATTATAATTCATATCTGACGAATAATAATGCATTTATAACCATTTTTACCTTTTCCGGGTTTTACATAAAAGATTTCCGGGTTTTCCGGACATTTCCGGGTTTAATATCTTCCCGATTTAGTGTAGTGTAACCTTATTTATTTCGGAATAAAAATAAGCCGCATATTCCCTTTTTTAAAAAGCTGATTTATTTTCAAATTAAAATTGGTAGTTTGAATTAAAAATCATTTTTTTGCAAACAAAATCATAACGAAGAATTTAGAAGTTCAAACAATTAATTGTGCTGATTTTGATTTCAATGAGTGTGATTGTGCCTAACCAAGCGTGAACTCAGAGATAATCTTTGACAGCATGTAACTATCGTCTGCAACAAAAGATTAATTAGTGATCTGATAACAAACAATGCCCTTGGGGCTTGTTTGTACACAATGTGGTGACTTAATATGCTCCAGTCATGTACCGGTAAGGGTGTTATCTGTGTATTCATGTCCATGTTTCTGGCGATTTATACGGCCTGAAAACAGGAATTGAGAGTGCATTTGAAAATCGGAGGGTCCATTTTTTAATTCGCCAGTTTCATGAAAATCTTATATTTGATCGCCAACCAGGAATTGTAATAGCCAATGGCGATTTTGGCGGTTGGTAACACTAACGTAGATATTGAAAACTTTGAAAACCAGGATACTGCTTTTGTTAAAAAATCCCACAATGATAGAGGCAGTGTGTTGGTTGTAGCAGACTGACCATGGGAAATCCACTCCATCCTCCTGTGTTGCAAGAATTGCAAGCTTCCTACTGCCCTCACTATCCACTTGTAGGATAGTGCTGGACGTCCTTCCACTGACCAGCACCTGGCCTGCAGATGTCACATGTACACCCTGTGGGTATTTTATTGCAGGATCAGTGAGGGTGGCAAGGACTGACCCGTCCCTGGCCAGGGTGAGGAGCTTGTCATGGGAGAGGTCAGTGATGTACAACTTGTCCCCTGTGGGACTCAAAGCTACCTTATTTACTGCAAAACAGAGTAACATCAAGTTATTGAATGATATGTAAAGTAGTTAATAACAAATCTCATTGTAACTGTTTTGATATTGTGTTGTTAAATACCAGAGAAAACACATTATTAAGACTTGTATAAAATCCAATAATAATAATAAATATTTATGTGTGGCAGGAAGTTCTATTCCAGTGTATTGTGTTCTTTCAATATTGACATGTTTGTATGTGACTACTGTTTGAATAAATAAAGCCTTACAAACAAGGTTGAATGAAATAATTACGCTTCAATAAGGAATATGTTTGGTAGTGTAACTCCATTCAATAATAATACATTACCTACACATGTACACATGATTACAATGTTATTGACACATAATGATTTTTTTTTAAATGACAATCATTCAAAAGAATAACGATCGTTATTTTTGTTACTTAAATTGAATTTGTATTCAGTTTCTTCATCAGTTACAAAAGTCAGTTGCTGAAATTAAAAATTCATACTCATTCTATAAAAATTAAAAATATACAAAAAACAACAGGTTACAATCAGTTTTTGAAAAGCACGCTGTTTGAAACCAATATAATTAAACAGAAATTTATTTTCCTGGATTTTTGTGGTGTCCATTAAACCACAAAATTAAATGTTCAACCAAAATGTAGGGTGATGTCTTACATCAGACATTTTTAAAAAACAAAATTAAAATCCAATAAAAAAGATCAATTTTACCAATCCACGACATTTTATGTAAACAAAATTAAATGAATTCAGAATATTAAGACATGGCATTCTGGGAATGTTTTAATCAAAATCCAAAACATGAATTGTTTTTGGATCTGAGGTTGAAATAACAAACGGATGATACATTTTAAATGTCTTTGTTAAACAAATCCCTAATCATATCATGATTAATTAACTAGGATTCTTACCTGTAAAACTTGCTGATTTATCCTCAAACATCTTGCTGACAAGTTTCCCATTGAGTGTGTACTTGTACAGTGCAGTATCAGAAGTAATATACAGGTCCCCCTGGTGGCAGGCAATACCTCTACATGTATGTGGTAACTGAATCTTTCTTCCTGTCACCAGCTGCCTGTTGATGACTATGATAAATTGGACCTCATGTATCTTATCATCATTCACAGCCACAGCCACCTCACTGGGTGTGATTGGACACAAGTCTTTCGGGTAGGCAGTCGCACTCCAGTGACTCACCACATGGTACTGCTCGTCAAGAAGCTTGACTTTCTTATTACTGAAGTCTGCAACCAGGACCTGTCTGTCCGGGAGAACAAGGATGGCTGAGATAGTGCATTGCTTTGAATCACTTGATATTTTCACATTGTGTACAGACTTCCCCTGCACAGTGAACACCCTGTTTGGATTATCTTGTACCATCAATGTCTGGGTTCTGTGTTCAATCCTCCCAAGACCAGACAGTTTGGACAAGTACTGTACAATTTCACTGTTAGGCTGAAATGTTAGATACAATCTATCCTGAAGAGAGTTCTTCTTCAGAAACGTTTCAGACTGTTGTATTTTCTCCTTGCATTTCCTGGTGGCTATAAAGGAAAGTTCCTGCTTGCTTTTCTCACTGATGTCCTGTATGGCGTCTCTAAGTTGTTTCAACTCATCCCGAAGCCTGATGAATTTGTCAACATCACCTTTGGAAGAGGCTTGCAGTTTGGTAAGAGTATCTTTCATTTCCTTCAGTGTTTTCTGTTCAATCGTGTTAAGGGCTGCATTTATTTCTCGACGAGTTTCCTGTATTGTGTGTAACTGCTCATCATATGAAGTTTGCACAGACCGAATGCTAGCCTCCTGGTTGTCTTGAAGGTTCTTCATTTCTTTCAGAATAGTTTGGATATAAACTGACAGTAGTTGAAGGTCTGTAGACTGACTTTTTACGATGTCGGATATAAGAGTTACCTTTTTGCACTGTCTGAAAGAAAATAGGAAAACAATTTAAATTGTATAAAATACAAAATACTTTTGTTTTGAAAGCTTTTGTCATGGGAATGTAAAAATACTTTGGTAAAATCAGAATTAAACAGTTCGTGTATTAGAATCCAGCTAAAGGTCAACATGGTATTTACACAAGTAATGATTTATTTAAATCTAAAACCTACCTACATATTCATTTCATCAGATATTTGACAGGATGTATAATCAATGACCCATTTACAAAGACAGCTTATAACTGCAGGCTTCTATTTATAATTATTGTACATTAATTAATGGTTTCTTGAAATAACAAATCTTTCTTTGATATTATAAAATTGATAATTTTTGGCTAATAATTTGACTTCCTTCCAAGAAGTTGGACAACCCTACATTTGTTTATTAACCTTGCTGTTTTTAAGTAAATTAAAATTAACATATACCTGTGATTAAGGAATGCACAATTTGTGCAGCACAGCTCACTGTGTTCATCAAAGAACATTTTCAGGTTTTCTTCTTTATGAAGATCACATTTGAGAAGAAAATCTTCCACCTTCTTGGCCACTGGCCATTTCTTCATATCTCCCCTTCCAAAGGGGGCATGTTTAGTAAACAACTGGCTGTGCATGCTTATACATGTTCCGCAGTAAAACTTAACACAAGATTCACAGTAGAAATCAGCCATTTTATCCAGTTTCTTGTCTTCACAGGTCGAACATAAGAAGTCTTGGAGAATGTCAGATCCCTGGACAATGGTGGATTGTGAAAAGGTTGCCATTTTTCTGAATGAGTTTTACAAAAGTCACAGCTTGAGATATCGCTTAATCTCGTTGATTTAGTTCAATATTTTGGTATCTTTTTATATTGCTAGACTAAATTAAAGCGCTGAACAAATCACGCCAATCTAGATATTGTCCATAGTCTGTTAACAAGTTACGCCTACCACAACCACTATCCAACAAAAATAAAACTAAAGTTTGTTTGAAAGTTAAAAGTTCAGTAAACAAAGTAACTATATAGTATCTGTCACTGAACTGTAGGGTAAGATAAAACCGTATTATTAAACCTCAGCTTATGATTGGTTTATTAAGGCATACAAAAGGAAACATCTCAACTCAAGTCTGTGTTTAATCAATAAAGCAAAGAGAATAGTCGGTTTAAGTAAACTTGATAACATGGGTAAACACAGGATTTTTTTTTACTTTAGATCACCTAAATGCCAATTTAGGACTCAAATATGGATTTAAAGAATGAACTTGTCATGAAAAAATAAAGTATTTACAGACCAATTTATTAAATAAATTTGAAAATTATTAAAACTGTCCTTGTCTCACCTGAAATATTCCCCTCGTGCTGCTCTAAATTAGGGAATTGCTAGTTTTGTTTAATATTCATAACACTAACAGTTTTTTAGATAAGTCCATGATCCGTATTTTTCAACCAATTCTTAGATTTAAGTCTAAAAATAAATAAAATTATAAAAACTGAAATGATCTTAAACTACTTGAAAGTGAAGTCTAGCATGGAAGTTAACACCTTTATTGATAATAATACCTCATTTAGTACAAGATGTTAATGGACAAAGCACGATTTTTAGCCTGTACATATGAAAACTTGCAGGTAATGTTATTGAGTCTAAGACTATTCTTTATTATAAAGTATAAGAATTTGTTGGTGAATACAGGTCCAGGACAAAGTTTAAATATAGCAAATAGCAACAATTAAAACCTGTTGGTCAAAAGGCCCTGGGTCTCTCATCCGAGACCAGAAGCTGAGCAGCTTTTGTTCGGTTTCCATAGCATTCTTAGAACTCATGCAGCCATGGTATCATAAAAAACAATTGTTATAGGCAGGTTTAATGATGAAAACAATGGGAAAACAAATGTGTCTTCAAGTGTTCACAATGTTTTAATGTCATAAATACGTTACCTGCTATCTAATAGCTTATCATTCAGTAAGGTTTGTTATTCATCCGGAATTTCTGGAGATCCACCATCATTATAGCCCGGATTTAGATTTTAGGTTGGAACGGTCACATAGTGCAGTGCAACCTCGTCACTAAAAACGGTCTACCCATATGTCATTCTTCTTCCGGATGCGTATAAATATACAGCCATTTTGGTTGATCTGAAAATTGATGCTGTGTTTACGCTGGGTTTTTGTATAGAAACAAAGAGTAGTTTTCATTTGTCTTACAAATATTCTCCGTGAATTTCTCGTATTTCTCGTTCGCGCCTTTAAAATACTTTTTTTTATTATAAAGATAAGCCATGCTTGCTTTTATTAAACAATAGTTTATTTCTACCATACTGGCTTTTTTTCAGGCGCGAACGAGCACGTGCAAAACGTGTTCTTGTAATACATTGCGAGAACGTGAAAAGCGTGCTCTTCTTATACATGGAGGAGTGTATATCACTTTCTTGTGTGCAAATCATGATTTTACGTTCTATATGACGATCTAGTTGATGGTCATTGTATTATTTCATGTATTATTTCATCTGTTTCGAATTAAACTTTTGTTTAATTTATGCTCTACGGCAATGGTATTATACGTACAATTGGCTTTTTCTTTTACACTTAGTAACTGAGAGAGTGTTAATTTTTTTCATTATGGGCAAATAATGATTCAATGTGCCGTATGACAATCTGGTCTATGACCAGTTTATTGATGAATATGTTTTGCTCTTGTTTTTCATAATCGATCTACATGATGGTCGGAAATACAAGATTTGAGATGATGTTTACATCGACATTAGACCATATGGCTTCCGCCATACATCGGTCTGTGGCCATCCATTCGGCCAAGACGTTGACCGAAACAGGCCATATGCTGTCAGTCGGTCGACGTCAGACCATATGGCGTCCGCCATACATCGGTCTTTGCCCGTGGACGTTGATCACAGAGCTTTGGCTCTGCATCGATCGACGTCAGACCATACGGCTCCCGCCATACATTGGTCGTTGGCTATCCGGGCAAGACGTTGACCGAAACGGGCTATATGCTGTCATTCGGTCTACGTCAGACCATATTGCGTCCGCCATACGTCGGTCTTTGCCCAATGACGTTGATCACGGAGCTTTGGCTCTGCATTGATCGACATCGGACCATATGGCATCCGCCATACTTCGGTCTTTACCAGGTGACGTCACCAGTCATTTAATGACCGGTCCGTTCACCGGGTACCGACCAGTTGACCGGTCCGGACACCGGTCATTTAATGACAGGTCCTGTCACCGGTCATTGAACGGTCCGGTCACCGGTCATTCTATGAAAGGTCCGGGCACTGGTCACCGGTAAGGTCACCGGTCAATCTATGACCGGTCAGGTCACCGGTCATTCTATGACCAGTCCGGTCACCGGTCCGGTCACCGGTCATTTTATGACCAGTCCGGTCACCGATCATTCTATGACCGGTCCTGTCACAGGTCACCAGTCATTTACCGGTCCGGTCACCGGTCATTCTATGACCGGTCCGGGCACCGGTAATCGGTCATTAACCGGTTCGGTTACCGATCATTCTATGACCGGGCACCGATCGCCGGTCATTGACCGGTTTGATCATTCTTTGACCGAGCACCGGTCATTGACCGGTCCGGTCACCAGTCATTCTATGACCGGTCCGGTCACCAGTTATTCTATGACCGGTCCGATCACCGGTCACCGGTCATTGACTGGTCACCGGTCATTTACCGGTCCGGTAACCGGTCATTCTATGACCGGTCTGGGCACTGGTCACCGGTCTTTAACCGGTCCAGTCACCGGTCATTCTATCACCCGTCACCGGGCACCGGTCTTTGACCGTTCCGGACACCGGTCATTCCGGGCACCGGTCACCTGGTACAATGCGCCGGTCTTTGACCGGTCCGGACACCGGTCATTCTATGACCGGTCCGGTCACCGGTCAGTCTATCACCGGTCCGGTCACCGGTCAGCTTATGACAGGTCCGGGCACCGATAATTCCGGTTTGCCTGGCCATATCACTGGTCATGCAACCCCTGCCTTGAGGGAGGGAGGCGCTGCACGGGTGTCACACTCTGTTTCACCGGATTACAACATCCGGCTAGACGCTGACACGACGTTGTCGGCACTTCACAACCGTATGTGCATTCGCGTTCCTACCCCTAGCCACAGACTTAGACGTTTATCGTCAGTGTCTCCGGCCATTCCTCCTCCTCTGACTCGTCGTCGCATTACTCATCGTTTGCTTCGACAAGCCCACATCACTACCAGAGTGGACATCGGGCAAGCTCTCCTTATCTGAGCAGTTCTCGGCGTCGATCCTCTTGTAAGCGATCACGCCAAAGCTCGGGGAGACGCTACTCCAAGAGACCTCATTCCCAGTGTTGCCGAACAGTGTCTCGGCATCGCAGGGATAAGGAACATCGCCGCTCCTCACGTAGGCGCACTCGTACCCCTGGTCCCGTTGGCGGTCTTCCTCTGATTCCTTGACGGAATCTCAGGACTCCCTTCCACGTGTGTCAGTCCACTAATTGGCCTCGACACACGTATCAGCCGCTTCTACAGCCACTGGGCCTAAATTGCTTACGAACACAAGTTTGTTTAACTCAAAGGCTCCAGGTTCAGGGGTTCACCTCGCCACTACAGCTACTTTTTCAGCCTTATGGGTATCTTCTACGTTACCAAGTCGTATACCCCGGCTGCTACCCCTTCGAATCCAAATACATTATGGATTCAGCAGATAACCTACTGATACTAGAAGCTTATGGAATACCTCCATCTGGTATTCCTACTTCTGTCTCCGCCGGCTACATGCAGACCACTGGTCTTGCACACAGTTCTGCTGAAGCGGGCTCGGAGGCAAACGTTGAGGCCGAACATTACTATTTCGCCTCTATTCATCAGGTCTACGAACTTATGTTAGAGACCCTAGATGATGACTTTTGCCCCCGCCCTTCCCTGTTGGCTACAGACTCTGCTGTCACTATCACGGAACGGGTGGCCCGCAGACGGGAGCCCGGCAGGATTATCAAGACGATGTCTTGCGTCGACCTCTTGTACATCTGGTCACAGTGGGGGAAGTTCCGCTTGCCGCAACTTTTATCAACCCGTCCTCGACCACTTGGCACAGGCCTCCGGTCGGTCTTGCCCGGTCCGGTCACAGATCAAGCTTACGATCGGTCTGGGCACTTGTCATTGACCGGCCCAGTAACCGGTCATTTCAAGACCGGTCCGTATACCGGTCAGCTTATGACCGGTCCGGTCACCGGCAAATCATATCATCGGTCAGCGGGAAAAGCAGATCATTGCTTCTTTAGCGAGAAACAACTCTGGCTACCGCAAAGGGGATTTTAAGCGTCCAGTTTCTAAACCCCTGACAGCCCCTCCGGCCAAGAATGCTAAGAAGAACAACGTTGTCCCTAGAAGTCGTTCTTCTATTCTGCATCCGGCCCCCAAGAGGCCTTCTTCCTATAACAGACCATCTTCGTATCAGAAGTCGTCTGGTAAGGATTCTTGGAAAAAGGGCACATCCAAGCCGAATCAGAAGACTTTCAGGCCTTCGATCGGCATGGGCGGACCTCCCCAAGGTTATTCCTAGGGATCTCCCGTTTTTCTACCGCCACCACCTCCGATGCCGGAGGTACCAGTCGCGACCATACTTCTGCACTCCAGGATTTTACAGTCGCCTTTTCCTGGTTCATTTCTGGTCGGAGTGGGACAGTTCCGCTTGCCGTGGCTTTTCCCCACCCGTTCTTGACCACGTGTCTCCGGCCACTGTTCGGTCTTTGACCGGTCCGGTCACCGGTCATTTTGCTGGGACGTCTCCTCCTACGTCCTTTTCAGCACTATCTCTCAGCTTGTTGAAAATGGTTTCCGGACCTTCGATCGGCAAGGGCGGACCTCCCCAAGGTTATTCCTAGGGATCTCCCGTTTTTCTACCGCCACCACCTCCGATGCCGGAGGTACCAGTCGCGACCATACTTCTGCACTTCAGGATTTTACAGTCGCCTTTTCCTGGTTCATAAGAAAAGCGGCTCTTGGGACCAGTCATAGACTCAAAAGTGTTCAACACTTTTCTAGTCAAACCGGCTTTCATTTCTGGTCGGAGTGGGACAGTTCCGATTGCCGTGACTTTTCCCCACCCGTTCTTGACCACGTGTCTCAAGCCACTGTTCGGTCTTTGACCGGTCCGGTCACCGGTCATTTTGCTGGGACGTCTCTTCCTACGTCCTTTTCAGCACTATCTCTCAGCTTGTTGGAAATGGTTTCCGGACAATCTGCTTACACAGATTCCCTTTCTTCCGTCCTTAGTCCCCCACCTTCATTGGTGGCTAGACTATGAGACTCTTGGCAGGAGTACTGCTTCTTCCACCGCAACCTTCCTTACATCTCATACGGATGCAAGCAAGGAATGTTGGGGCGCTCACCTGGAACCACTCAGCCTGATAATGTATGGTATGTGGTCTCCTCAGGAGTCTCTACTGCACATCAACAATCTCGAAATGCGAGCAGTTTTTCTAGCTGTATCTCATTTCCAATCACATCTTCAGGACTCCTGTGTGATTGTGTCAACAGACAACACATCAGTCGTAGCTTACATCCAGGCACAGGGGTGAACACACTCCCACTCCCTGTGTCTGGAAACCAGGAACTTACTCGTTCTTTGAAAGAGCCTCAACATCTCTTTCTCGTCCTAACATACCAGGTCGTCTCAACGCCCTGGCGGACGGTTTGTCTCGCAAACACCAGTTCCTTCCGTCTGATTGTACACTTAATCA
>VMBQ01000892.1:234041-251177 GCA_007657795.1 Dreissena rostriformis | reverse complement strand
AATCGACGGTGGTGTGGGCCTCTGTGGTAACGGGTACGGCGCCGTACGTGTTCCTGCCTGTCCCTCAAGCAACTGGCGGAGTGCGTCCGAGTGTCCATACAGGACGGCTGGCTTTTTATTCAACTTTGCCTGCAAAACCTTCTTTTTCTTTAGAGCTTTTGAATCCGCCCAATTGATTCTCGATTCGTCATCAGAGTCACTCGCGAGGGGGTTCTGTTCGTACTGTTTGACAATTTCCCACCCGCCTTCTGACGTATCCGCTATCCTTATGTGTTTATTTCTCGTGTGGATTTTCTTGGCAACCTCCGATAAAACTTTTCTTGCGTAGTCGCTTTTCTGGTTTTAAATTGCCCACATGCATTGCTTGATTCCTCATGGACATCACAATTGAAATCATATTGCTTTTTATTTCCTTCGTATTTCCATTTAATGTCATTATGTTCCTGTTTAGACGACACTGGTAAACTAACTTGCTGTTTCAAAGAAGTTATATCTACTTGCTGTTTCTTTAATTCAAACAAAATTTCCTTCAAATTGTTATTTATGTCTTCCGAACATGTGGCTCGCTCCATGTCGTCCATTGTGTAAACCCTAGCCGAAAAATAACATGTATACCGTGCGAGTTCCCAAAGCTGAATGACTAAAAACTGACCACGTTTTAACCATGCACGAAAACCTCGTGCTTCTAGAGCGCCTCTAGCGGCAAATTAATACTGAAGGGAAAGTAATTTTCGACTCATTCAATAAATTTCAAACATCGAAAATTATATAAGTTGTGAATATTTTTGAAAAATACCGTTGAGAAATGTTAAAATAACTGTAATGTCCATAAGAAAAAAACCAACCGTTAACAATGATTATTTTGATGATAATGTTCGTTTTTCCTGCACTCTTTCTCTGTGTTTGGTATGAAGGAGTAACTTCCCTAACTCACTGCACCTTCTCCAGTAAATAAGTTTTTTATTTTTTGTTTCTAAATATAAAAAAAAAACAATCAACATTAAATGCTTCAATATTTTCTGTGTAAAACATCACTGCATGCTTGCCATCACTGAGTATTTCTAAAAAGAACCTATTAGCTTCAAATTCACAGATGGTTGCCTTTAATTCCTCAATTATCTTTTCCAAATTATCCCAGATTGCTGTACACAGTTTTATCTGTTTGCTTAGAAGTTCTATGTCCGATGATTTTGGTAGCACACTGACCTCTGCAATGCAATATTCTGCCTGGCTCGGTGTATCTGCCGTTGGACAAGATGCCAACTGGACTGCTGGCTGAAGATAGAAAAAAAAGCACATAAAATGCAACAAAATACTTTGTTAGTTTACTGTTACAGTTATAATATCATATTTTAAAAACATATGTTTTGTTAAATTTACAATCTTTACTGCTTGGCTGTATAATGGACATGTGACCCTATATTAGGAAATAACTTGCTCAGTAAGAAATTGTTTAATCTTTAATATCTATCATTGCATCATTTTACAAGCTTTGTGTGTGTTGTGTGTGTTTGTTGTTTACTTACACACCCTATATGATTGTATGGTGATGCAGGTGCATCCACCATCAGGTTAGCTTGGTCCTTACTGGAAAACAACGGCAGGCGGTTCTTTGGAGTATTTCTTTCATTTATATGTGACCAGTTAAAAGACGGTGGCTCTACTTCAGGTTGTTAAGTCCGTCGCATACTATTGAGGGCTATCTTAATGTGTGACTCGCGTTCATGGCAAATCACAGTTATTGAAGTCATGTTGAAACGATAAAGCCCATCTTGTCTTTTAATTAATGTGCACCAATGTTGCTTTTGCGTTTTTGTTCTAGTACGTGTTTTGGCATATTGTATTAGAATATTTAAAAAAAATGATAATCAGGCAATTAGTTCTCCTTGTCATAGAGGCTATTGCTACATCCGTAGACACAGCACATCTGGTCTCTACATTTTGACTGAGCCATGTTCTAAAAAACACACCTTAATAAATATTCTATTAGAAATATGGATGTTTATTACCTTAATTTAAAATAAACATAAATATTAAAATATTAATGTGACATATGGTATAACATTAATTGTAGTAAATTGCACTCAGTGGAACATATTGTAGAACAACAGTCACGCAAGATGATACGTAACATAAGACTAGCACATTTCATAAAGGCGATCAAGTTAAAATGTCGTTTAACTTAAGTTCATATTTAACTCAACAAATGGACAACATAACGAATATATTTATCCAGACTAAGGCATATATAAAATAAACAATGTATACCTAATACGATTTTATATGGCTAAATACACACTCGATTAATCATAAAAACCTTACTATGTTTTTTCTTAAACAATAACAACTTCCGCGTCTTTGAACATGTAAGATATAGCATACTTTATTGACAGGAGGGAAGTATCTATTTACTGCTAACACTGACAATGTCGTATAGTGTTGACAATATCATTACGTCGCCGAATTCTCAAAAGTGTGAAGGGTCGAAATCGGATTCGGCGTTGGCAGGCACCAAGAAATGGCATCACGTTAAGCCTCGTTCTGGAAGTTTATGAAATCTGCGAGTCACTTGACTCTTTGACACTTCATAAATATTAGCCTATTGGGAAAAGTGTCTTTTTAGGCTTAGTTATTGACTGCTCCTAAACTCGTTTAGTCAAAATCTCAGGCACGAGTACTGTCTTGTAAATATGGTTCAAGGCTGGCAGCCATCAAGAATGCCAGGAGGCTTGGTCAAACTGGATACACTCAATGAATACTTCGCCTTTTCCAATATAAAGAATTTTTCCCAAGCCACACACAACAAAGTCAGACCATTAAAGCCCTCGAACTAACATTTGCCATTGAAATTGAAAATGATATTACTAGTTTTCACTCAACTGGACCTCACCACTGTCCGTTTTTTGTTTTAGACAAAATGGTTGTATTTCAACAGCTCGATTTACACTTAAGCCGCCACGAGACATGGGGCCTTTCACCTTAAGACATCCGAAGCTGTTTAAGGTGGCGTCATATGATATACTCTTCAATCGACTGAAGCACGCAGCCATGTAAAACTCTCATGAAGTAACAGTCACAATTTTCCAACAGCCACATTTCTTTCCACTTGTTACCATTTTTTTTACATAGTCCTTCACCGCAATATCTTTATTTTGCCTCCCATATTGTGAAGTGAAGATAAGAGTACAGCATCTGTTTCAACACATCATCTGGACTTTTTACTATAAAACCTTTTAGAGCGCATGAACTGAAAAACGGATGTTTGCATATTTACACTTTTTAACGTTGTTTATACAATTTTCAAATGGGAGGAACAAGAGTACATACAATTAATTTATTTAGAAATCCCATGTCCTTTTTTTTGTCACCATATCAGCATTTGGTTATTGATTATTTGTGCATACTGAAACCAAACATGAAAATGACCGAAAAAGATCGAATAGTATAAATCAAATGTTGTGTTATTTTGACATTTATAATGGCAAGTGTACTCCGACATCGACATATCAACTCGCACCTGTTGCTATACCAAAAAGTGTGTCGTATGATCTTAGTCGCATATCTTAATCGGTATTTTCCAACAGTGTCCGTGTCTTTTGTACATGAATGTACATGAATTCATTATAAATTGTATATCACACCATGAAAAAGTTTCATGAAAAAACTAATGAAATATTTGGATTTACCAGAATATGTTACCATCGTCAAGTCAGTGACCGATAAGATAAAAACGTAGCTTGATGGCTTTTATCGGGTAAAGACTCTAGCTAATTTTTAAACTACAGAATTTACCATGATTTTGTTTATGATATTTATTTTTTTAGCCTAATGAGCTTGAACATGTGTTGTGTAAATTAAGATGTACAAATACTAACATGCCTATAACATGAGTATGTAATTTTGATAGCCGAAATTGGGTTTCGGATAATTTTAAATATCTGTGTGAATGTATCCACTTTAATGAAGATAGAAAGAAATGCATTCCGTATGGATTCCCTCGAACACCTAACAATGTAAGTTATTCAAAATGTATGACGACTGAAGAAAGAAAATTCATTTGTTTTTAAATTGAGCTATATTCTGTTAAATATACTTACTTTTTCAGATATTTTTTTTCTCATTCTGTAACAATATTTCCTCTTTGTCAGCGTTTTCTTGTAATGTAATGTTATGTTGAATATTGTCGTATGTTATTATTTGTTAATGTTCAACTACAAATTTATTTTGTATATTTTTAAGTTGTTACATGCTCATGTGGATTTTGACTTATTAATTACTGTTCATTGTAAACGTATGAACATTGATGAAAACTGATGAAAAACATTTGTGATACTTATTGGAATTTTGTTTAACATATAGCTTTATTTGAATATAAACATCCTTATTGTTTCCTGATTTTTTTTTTCATTTTCCTTTTTATTCTCGAATTGTTCTCTTCTCGTGTGTTTCGCTTGTAACGTTATGTTTACGTTAAGAATGGATATCAATTGAATTATGGTGGTATGTTAATAACGGTTCATTGTTTACTACTATTCTTATATCTCATGTTGTATACTTTGTATGGTGTTACAGACCAACGTGGGCCAATACTTACACATACACATTCAAATTTCAAAAGAACTGTATATGTTTAATATTGGGAATACTTGTAAACAAAGATATGCAATGATATAAAGAAAAACAGATTAACACGATATGTTTTATGCGTTTCCTTGATTTTAGTTAATAGTAGAAACCATATGAAACATGTTAAACTACACAACATAAGAGATTGTAAATTAATATCACATTACTGTATATGGGAGATTGGTGCTCAGCAAAAACGATATACTTAGATATATATATATCCTTATGTGTGTATTGGACAAATACAAAGCCCAGCGATATATACATTTCAAATTTTGGGGTGTAGATTTTCTTGAATTTAAATATATTATATTCTTTAACAAATCGAGATTTGTTGCTGAATCAGCCAGAGCATACGTTTGACCGTTCATCCGTTTGTATTGCAGCGATAATATAGAACATGTACACATATATACAACAGTATAGTATTATAATCATTATAAAATAACTATGCTTGGCATGAAAGGAAATGTTAACATAAAATTAGATACTATGCTGATTATGCAATATATACATGATTAAGATAGTGTTCAAACAGTGTAAACATGTATTACAATGTTCTTATACCCTAGGGCTTTCGACTTTACGTCTTCTTCAGATTTTTATATAGATATGAGTTCACGATTCATCAGTGCGAATGCACAATCGGACCATTGTCTGTGAAACCCTGCAGCCACGTGGAACTACTTTAAGCTGAGTTAAACTGTGTTATAGACTGGCGCCCGGGATGTTTAATATAGTGAATTAATTGTAAAAAAAATCTTTGAACTTGATAACTATTGTGAAAACGTTATTTTACCAAACTGTGAACAAGTCCCTTAAACATATCCGCGTGAAAAATAGCAGAAAACTGTACAGTAATGTAATTAAAATTCGATTGTTACTTTATTCGCTTTATATAATAATTCTTCCCCTTATGAAAAGGTTCGCATATATTGATCGGGCCAGCTCTTTGCGTGTTTTGTACTTTATATAGTTGTATAGTATGCAGGTTTTTCTTTAAACAATCATGCATGACTTTGCTGATTGCTGATCAATTATTAAGAAAATGAACTCACTAAAGATAGTGTTTTTATATTTCATGTTCAAATGCTCCGACAATGTTGAAATGTACAACACATACACTCTGTTTATTATTTGTCTAGCGGTGATAAATGTAAACAACGTCAAATTTATATAACTGACTATCGCCGTCATCGTTGTAAACCAAACATGTCAATGCATGTAGTTCGTAGAAGGTATCTGTCACAAAGCAATTTTGAGTATGACTGTGTATGTCATCTCGATTGAAACTTGCTACTTTAAAGTACCTAACGGTTACAGGGTTCTGCTAAACGCCGAACTCGACATTCTGGGAAATGCTGGATTAAATATCTGCAAATAAAAAAATATGGTGTTACTAAAATTGCGTCCGATTGAATTTCTTTATCCGGCGGTATTTTTGGCTTTCTCATCCGTTGTAACTAAAACATATTTCGACAATAACGGGCGGTTTATATATCATTCCAGCTAAAATTAAAACAAAAGAAACAATTAATCTTGTTTAAACCATTAGACATAATTAGAACATGTTAACTGAAATATTATAACATATATTATATTCACATAAATGTATTTCTTACATTTCCTATGCAATCCAGATTACAGGTTAATATCAGTAGACCCACTCACAAATCTTTGCGTTGTTTGATAATCCGATGTTTGGTCCTGCATTTTGCGCCTGCACAGAATTTTATATAAATAAATATAGCAGTTCAGATAATATTTTAACAATGAATCATGTTTATATATCTTTATCTTATGCAATTTGTAGTGTTTACTTCCATATACCATTATAATATTTGTGCTCATATCGTATACGGTGAAAATTAATGTATACAAATACAAAGGCCTCAGGACATACATACTAAGAATATTAAATTTTATACCCGGGGTTTATGCGCTCAGTTTAGCGTGAGGGTAACTACGCCTGTAACATAACTAATAGTCTGTCACCGGACCCGGAAATAAAATAGACGAGTAAAAAAATATTATAACACAAGGCTTCAATAAACGTGTTGTAGTACAACGTACCTTTTACGAATATACACCACTATCAATATCGATACAATTGCAACAACAATTACAACGGACGCCATACCCCCTACAATAGCTGCCGCAGTTTGGTAACCAGAATCTCCACCAACGTCTGCATATACTGCAATACATGTTTGAGTTAAAGTTATATAATTAATCTAACAGGTGATTTGTTTTAAGTATTTATATTCTCGTTGTCCGATATACCATACCAGAAGTTTTTTTTTTACAATATACAGAACCATCTCCACACACCAGAAGAAAAAAAATGCCATTGATTGTCTTGCACCACGTCCATAACACAGTTTGTTTTTAAACAATAGAACACGCAAAGTATGCGTCACATATATTCGTAAAACCAAAATATCACACCCCATGATCAAGTAAATTAATACAAACACAGACTATTTTCAGGGTCTATCTTTAGCAATTTTGTGTGTGAATATTTATTACAAAGGTCCACTTGAGTCAAGAGATGTGTCTTGTCAGTTATTATTGTAGATACCAAACAAAAATACCGAACCTTGTTCTCATATTGCTCCAATGTATCCATATCTGCATCCAAACATGCATGTTCCGTTGTCATGGGAACAACGTGCGCTTTGTCCTCTGTGCGCACAGTTTTCTGGACACGATATATCACACCTCCTATCATACATAGAAATGGGAAGCACATCAACGATTGCAATCACAATTCACGTAACATGACTGGTTGAGGCAGTGCTTGATGCATTCAAAATCACAAGTATATCCATAGACATTCGTTGCTAGACATATGAGACATTCCCCATGTGTTTAGTTGCAAAACCGAGATTTATAGCGGCAACGTTCAGTGCAACGTGCATTCCAAAACCCGTCTTTGCACTCAGATGTTCGTGATCCATTTGCCTCACATGTTCCATTTATTTTGTTACAAATCGCGGGCTTAGCGCAAAACGGTCGTAACTGACATTTTGTTAACTTTTCAGTATAATAAAAAATATAATAATTTATTAATTTCTATCAATGATAAAAAAAATATTTTGCATGAACTTAGTTAATGTACACTTATTTTAAGTTCACATATAATACTTCTATTGGCATGGTTGCAATTGGAGATATTTGTTAAATATCAAGATACGACTGTTTTGCGCTTAAAATCTTGAAATGTTTGATTTTATTTTTTATGCAAAAAGGTCGTATCTGAAAATTAGATCAATTTTTTTTCTGTTAAAATGTCTTAATATGTAGACTTTTATTCTGAATACTTGAAATATGTGTTTATTGAGATATTTTTATAATGATGGAAGAAAATACAACATTTTACATTTATTTGAATTCAAGTGGGATTACCTGGGGGACGTGAAATGTATTGAATTGTGCTTGTTTTTAACCAACAACTATAAATGCAAAGTATTATCAGTTTTTTTGAAAAAAAGTAATAATATAAAGGTATGCAGATATACTAAAAACAGCACATGATCATAAAACAGTGACTGGGGGCATGTACAGAACAATTCAGAAGAAGACCATACATAAAAAAAACTAGTTATTGTCATATCTTNCACACATACTATCATCCAATACACCATCAGATTGTTTCATGGCTCTCTCACACATACTATCATCCAATACACCATCAGATTGTTTCATGGCTCTCTCACACATACTATCATCCAATACACCATCAGATTGTTTCATGGCTCTCTCACACATACTATCATCCAATACACCATCAGATTGTTTCATGGCTCTCTCACACATACTATCATCCAATACACCATCAGATTGTTTCATGGCTCTCTCACACATACTATCATCCAATACACCATCAGATTGTTTCATGGCTCTCTCACACATACTATCATCCAATACACCATCAGATTGTTTCATGGCTCTCTCACACATACTATCATCCAATACACCATCAGATTGTTTCATGGCTCTCTCACACATACTATCATCCAATACACCATCAGATTGTTTCATGGCTCTCTCACACATACTATCATCCAACAAAGTGTTATCAATACAACTTAGCAAAAGATCACTGTTATTTAAGTCACATAGTAAAGCATCAATTTGGCTTTTAAAACCATCTTGATCTTCACTGTAGAGGCTTGAAAGTTCAGTGCTACTGTCTTCATTTGAATATTGGGCCCGCTCAATGGCTTCATTTGCCATTAAAAGCCTACAACAGTACTCCCCATCAGAGCATGGGTCAAAAAAACTAAAGTTGCTGTCCGTATCAGTTGAATGATCAGAACTGCCAATCTGAAGAGGTGTAACAGGAAGGGTGATGGCTGCCATTTCAAAAGGGACAGGTTGCTTCAAATGAAGAGATGCTGCTAAATGTCTAACGAAGTTACACAGCGCAAAGATGGTCCTGTGCTCTGTAAGACATGCTGTGCCACCGTCGGCTTCAAGCATGCCAACTTCATTCCTGCTATGCGAGTCAAACAAGTAATAACTGTCGTCATTTTTCAAGATACAAGTGGAATAGAATGGTTCGCTGTTTCCAATCGTTAAAATGCACCCAGTCATGAGATGTGCATTCATCAATTTTTCAACTGCATCATTCAGTGAATAAAATGGCTCATTAGTGGAACTTTGTAAGTTACCATGCAGACAGTCCGCTACATTTGCAGTTGTTGTTGGGAGGTCATCCAGATTGAGATATGTCACGGATGTGTTGTTGGTCAAAGATGTATAAAGAGCATCACCTTTATATAAAATATCATTTATGTCCTTAGACGTCCAAAACCTTTGTGGACACTTAAAACTCTCAAAAATTGCAGTGGTGGCAATGGCTATGCATTGTCTTCCATTCCCAATAAGACTACTGTGGCCTTGATGAATTGTCCCTCTTAAAACATTCATTGCTTAATATCCTAAAATATAATACAATAAATTAATTTTTAATGTAAAACTTCAGCTTTATTACTGTATTATACTGTTGAGAATAATGCCGCTTGCAATCAGTGTATTGCATCAAAACTTAAAAATGTTTATATCATTTAATATAATTATTTTTTTTAATTTCAGTTATTAAATCAAACAGCTTCTGGTTTCAGTGGTTTGATTATTTTTAACAAATAAAAATATGCATATTTTTCACACAATAAATGAATCCTTAGTCTTATTTTACAGATACATTTTAATAGAGCAGACAATATAATTTCAAAATTTTACCTTGAAACTACTTATTGTGTTATTATTCTGATTCTGTAAATTCTGTTTCCACCAAAATGTTAAATTACAAGGACAAATTATGTCATCAATGATGTCATAAGTGATGTCATATTATATATTATTACCATTATATTATGTTCAGATTGTTACTTCCCTTACGCTATAATGTGTATATTCATTTTCAGTGCAAAATGGTCGCAACTGCAGATACGACCGTTTTGCAATGAAAATAATTTCATTTTCAGATACGACCTTTTGCCAAATGACGGTTTTAGGGGTTTTTTAAGCAGAATTTAGCTTAAATATTTTTTCAGATTATAAATATTGACATTTTAGTACAAAATATGCAATAAAGTCATTTAAAAAAAAAAAAAAAGTTACGACCGGTTTGCGCTAAGCCCACGAAATGTTATCAACGCATCCTTTTGAGCAGGTTTCACAAAGGGCATCCCGGAGCACACTGGCCCCGTTTCATAAACAATTTTTAAGTTTTTCGTAAGAATTCTGCGATTCTTACGTACGAACGTTCTTACGCCAAATCCTACGAACGTTTCATAAACGCGTTCGCAGACTTAAGAATTCGTACGATCTTACGAACGTTTAACCAGTCTGCGATCTTTAATTGAAGGTTTGAAAAGACGTTAAACTTTAATTTGGCGCCATCTGTCAGATTTTAATAAACACTACGAAAACTAATAGAAAAGCAATAAAACTAATAATAACGCATACAATTAGTTTTCTCTTTTAAAATAAATAAATGTGAAGTCGTCAGCAGAAATGCTTTCAAATGAGGTCGACGTTATCTGACGCTAAACTTGTTTGTGTGTGACGTTAAATAACTGAACTTGATTAGTTGAAATGTATTAAGGTGAACTGAAACATATATAGCTTGTGATCTTGGTAACTAGTTCAGACGAAAAAGGCACTGACCCCTCGCGAATTTATCGTTTATAATGTACAAACAGTTCTTAAAGTTGGTTGAGTGTAACCATTGCTTTGCTGTTGAAATTGAAATACCCTATTGGGGTTAAAAGAGCGTAGAGTAGCAATACAATGTTGAAGTTAGTGTCAAAGTCACAGGGACCTTAAAAAAAAACGAAAAAAAAACAATTTATATATATATATACTATATATAGTGTATATAATTTTTTTTTAAAGGTCCCTGTGGTCAAAGTTGGATAGATTTACCCTGATTTTTACAATGGAGCAAACTGCTGCTGATTGACATGGAGGATTTCTTCATTAAGACGATTGTATTCCGCATCAGCTAAGAGGATGAATCCACATGACACCATGAAACATGCCCTTGTTAAATGGACTTGTTCACAGATTTTGGCATGTTTTTAAGTTTGTCATTAAATGCTTTAATTGATAAATGTAAACATCGGAACTAAATAGCTCCAGTATAAACCAATAATAAAATTAAACAAAGAAAAAAAAGTAATCCCCACCGGGGCTCAAACCACTGACCCCTTGAGTGAAAGTATAGTACCAACCACTCGGTCATCCGTGCTGATTACCGGGGTATACTTTATATAAGCAATCTTCGTAATGTCACAAAAAAAAACGATCGATAACATCAGAACTCTTTAAATAATTCAATCGTTTCGCGTTGTAACGCTTTATAATTTTCAGGTTTTTAAATAGTCAAAAGATGCATATATTACTGTTTACTGGCAAATATAATAACTACAACAAAACATTTGCAGAGGGGCGTTCCATAAAGTATGTCACACTCAAGAAAGGGGGAAGGGGTGTAAGAAAGCGTGACAGCTTGTGACACGGGGGAGAGGGGTGGTCAGGCCACGTGTGACGTCACACATTATTTTTTTAAAGTGAGACTGTACGATTCTGTCAAATATTTATGAATTTATATAAAATGTGTAAAAAAACTTGTTATACATATATTTCAATATAAATTAAAATAAAAGTTAAGAAGAACAGGTGTCGAAAAATGCGAAATAAGCCAGATATTTAATTCTGAAATCGAAAAAGGCTTCCAGCCGAATTCGCCAGCATATATATCATGCATGAAAACTGTAAATCTAAATTTAGTTTTAGTGCAGATTCGTTCATACGACACAAAGACACAATTTTGTTTCCTAGCAAATACGAGTAAAAGTGTCGTCATCGGCTTTAACCAGTGCTAACTTGTCTTTGCTGCATTTTATGAACTTCGTCTTCAATGTATAATTTTTCTTGCCTATTTTGTGTTATTGTAACATATTTTTACCAATATATATACAATTTAACACATATGAAAATCGTACAGTCTGCTTTTAAATTTTAATTTATTATTTATTTTAAAAATAATGTTCAATGATTGTGTAAATCATTTGACTTCGTTTTATGTCAAAATAGCATGACATAAGTATCTCCCGTATGTGTTGTTCGTGATTCCTCTCCATAGGAGGGCTAGTATGCTGTTGCGAAGCCTTGTTTTATGTATAGCCTTGCTTTCTTCATGCCGAAAGTATTACTATTTCTATGTTGTCGGCTGCATAAATATGTTTCCAGTGTAAAAAAAAAGCATAAACAGTAAATTATCTAAAACTTGACTTAACCTATTGTTAATGAAAACCTAGCAGATAAATAATGTGTATTACATAATTGTCAAGTCGAAGTTTTGCCATTTTTGTTTTCAAATTCAATCTAGATTGAGTTACTGCATCATTGAATACCTGTGACAACTGTTGTCAATACACTTTTCTTCTATTAAAGTAATTTTAATATTGTGATTTTAAGTTTTTTTAAGTGGAAATTTTATATTTCAATACAGTTTAATAGTGAGGTGAATTAAAGCTCAAATTGTAATTAAGTGTTTATAAAAAAAAGGTTTTAAAGTGTGACATACTTTAGGTGGTGGGGGTCTGAGATGTTTGACAGTTTGTGACAGGGGGAGGAAGGGGGTTAAAAATGATAAAAAATAGCGTGACATACTTTATGGATGGCCCCACTGATCTGAAACTATTTTTTCACTTTTGTCAATTTACCAAAACATGAACAGGTCCTATAAACATTGACAGCAAATGTTTTGTTTTGGAAGGTAAATTAATTTTATACTTGCTAAATGTTAAGGTGTATTATTGTTTTAAAATGAGATGTTATGGCATTAAATATTTAATACTTACTTTGTTTATATGTCAGATTGTAATATTATTAAACATATGTGTAAGTTTGAGCTATTTTTGTCAAAACTTACATGTAACATGAATAAAAAAAAAATATTTAACATTTGTTTTAGTATTAATACAATTTTTATTAATTATTTTACAGTCCCTTCTGTTGAGATAAGAATAAACAATCGACGAAACTGTCATAAGATAAGCTGTTATTTACTTTTGTGTGTTGCAGTTTGGACAATACTAAATTAAATTCAATAATAGTTTAATTCTGCTTTGGTAAGACATATTTTCTGATTTAAAAAGTATTTTGTAAAAAGTAAGATTTTTTTTTTATTTCATAGGTCGGGCAAATATACTACAATTCTGCAAAAAAAATTAATCTAATAATTTGAGTAAAACATTATTATTTTCTTCATAAAATCATGCATGATCAAGTAGGCAACAGTCATTCTTGTAATTTACTACCGTGTTAAAATTTAATTATGGATATTTGTTAGTGAAGCAGTTTGTGTTTTAGGTGAACAGATACGTCATGAATTATATGAATCACCACGGAAAGGACCCGACTACTTGCACAGATGCATCCTGGGTGAAAGAAGTGATGATCACTTTGGCAACAGATTTTTCAACTGCTTGTAAGAACTAAAGTTTTGCATATAGTGACTTATAATTCTTACCCCTTTAATGATTCTCTGTCACTTAGGTTTTACTAAAACACATGCATCGGAACACTACAAAAGTACAAATATTAAAAGTATTTTTAGTTGGAATGTTAAGTTAATTTTAATAAGAAGTTTTAATTAAGAATTTAAATGTGTAGGGAATCCATTTAAGACAAAGATTTCATAACATATCTTAATAAACAAGAGTTCCGTGGTCGGAGACATATGCCCCCTAAACAGGTCCTTGATTTTCACACTCATTGTGACAGTGACCTTGACCTTTGACCTTGTGACCCAAATTTCAATAGGGGTCATTTACTGTCCAAGGCCAATGCACATGTGAAGTATCACGTCAATCAGTCAATTGGTTGACGAGTTATTTATCGGAAATCATTTTCACACTTTTTGTTACAGTGACCTTGACCTTTGGCCTAGTGACCACAATTTCAATAGGGGTCATCTACTGTCCAAGGCAAATAAACATGTGAACAATCGGTCAATTCGTTGACGATATATTGATCGGAAACAATTTATCACACTTATTGTGAGAGTGACTTTGACCTAGTGACCCCAAATTCAATAGGATCATCTACTATCCAAGGCCAATGCATGTGTGAAGTATCAGGCCTATCGGTCAATCCGTTCACAAGTTATTGATAGGAAACGAACTTGTCTACCGACAGACACACAGACCAACATACCGAGCGACATCCAGCAAAACAATATACCCCCTCTTCTTCGAAGGGGGCATACTAAAGAAACGTGTACATGCTAAAGTTTGGTGTATCCTGATGATTACCACCCCTAAGAGTTTCAACCATGACTGTCAGTTTTGTGGTATTCCAAATTATTTTTAGAAACGTTAGTAGGATTAAATTTTTGCACTGGTACTTTTTTATGTTCATTTTTTTTAACAGAAATGTTGATGTGGAATCAGTCAAATGATTTGCTGTAACTGTGTACGTATCTTCAATATGTGGACATAAAGCGCTACAGCTTCAATGTTGGAGATTAAGATCACTATGTACTGTTTAAATGGAGAACATCTGCGAATATTTATTCTAACAATGGAAATTAAAACCTGAAATATAAATTAGAAAAACATGTTCATGTACATGCTGGAATTTTATTTGAAGTGTAAAACTAAAAGAAATGAGATATTTTGTATTTGTGACTAAAATTTGAAAAATTGTCATTTTTACTATCTGTGCACAATTCTCTTTGATCTTTATTCTTAGTTTTGGTGATAAATGGAATGCCTTATTAATACCATTTCAATAGTAAATGAGATAACGGGTGAATACTTGTTAAACAATAAGGCTGTAAAACTTGCAAAGCTTTCTTTATTGTATCTAAAATTGTGAAAAGCAATTCTGTGATTTTTATGATTTCTACCATTTTATTACTTTTTTACTTATAATTTCTTACGTATTATAAGTAAATGTAATATGTGTAAGTTTTAAATGCATTTTGTTGTTCAAATAAAAAAATAACATATGAAAATATAAAATTTTTGTGTTGTGTAGTACATTTGCTACCATGGCATCCGAATGATTTAAATGATACCATTGTTATGTTTCTACATTTTGAACACCAAATTAACTAAAAATATTCACATGGATGAACTTTTCGATTATGTCATAAATGATAAAACAATATAAATACACACTTCATAATTATAGATTGTTTTTTATAAACTGAATTTAGTAGTTTTTATTTTTTTCTGAAAATTATGACCATTTCCAAAAATATTTCAGTTGTAATGTTGGTAAAATAATCAATGCATGCTAACTAAAAGTCCATTTTAATAGGGAACAAAACATATATTTACATACTTTAAGAACATTGCAGTTGGCAAAAAAGTTTATCTGAATCATTAACACAACTTTCATGGAACAATGAAAATTATCACAGAAAATCAAATAGTTTGTTTCCGCTTAGATATCAACTAATAACTAAAAATCTATTATTGTTGTTCATTTGAAACATGATGATTTTCAAGCTTTTATAAATATGGTAAAAAAATGTTGAGTTGTGATATCATAATTTGGATCTACCACCACTGAATAAAATCTGCAGAGAACTTTTCCCATACATTTTCTATATGATTGCCGTGGCGTAGTGGATATGGTATCCCCCAAGCCACAAGAGGGCATGAGTTGCATCCCTACGGTGGGAGCGTTCTTTAGATCGCCTCCAAAGACACCAACTGCAGTGATTTGTTTTACCTGCGAGTACTGCGTCCTGGACTCTCAAAGTTCTCTGGGGATGCAAAGTTTCAAACTATGTGAGTCTCAAAAATGCATTGAAATATCTGAAAAAAATTGTATAGTAAATAATATTTCATCTCATAGAGTTGCAAGTTATCTAGTCCCAGGACTCAGATGAGATTTTTTTTAAATATATCACTGACCAAGTACTGGTTCTACCCAGGAAACAGACTCAAGAGCCGTCCACAGTCGAGAAAAAGCCAGATTTGGTATCTTCTATGTATATATCCAGATTCAAACATTTAATGCTTCCCAAACCATACAGTACAATTCTGTAAATGAAATTATTAAAAAATATTACCTTATTTAAAAAGGGAAAACCTTTGTTTTTCTTCTCCTGTTTTGGACATTCCATTTATAATAATTCAGTGACGCATTGAACAAAATCAACGATAACCTTCCAGTAAATTCAATCCTAGAAGGAAACTCTTGAATTTTGTTACACTCTGTAAAGTCTTAAGTGGTTGATTCAATAAACATTCCAGTATTGTAATGCGGACACTACAATAGGGATTGAACTTACACTCTGTCGCTGTCTGTGGTCACTTGCAACGATAACCACGAAGATGGTCACAGATTTCCCAGTAGATCGTTTAGACGTCTTTGCAATGGCGAAACTGGGACCGGAACTCTAGACTTCTTCCTGGCCGCTAGTCAGAACGGGCTAGTCAACCCGGTCTCTACCACACTCCTCCCCGTTCTAACAAGCCCCCCTTCTTAGTCCAATTCCGCTTTGCAATCCCTAGCTAAGGATAAACTTCCCACTTTAAATGCTTAACCAAAAATAAAGGTTTTTAAGGCCCAAGGAGACTAAAGAAATTATTTGTTCCCACCCGCTTTGAGCTGCCCGTCCCCAAGTTACACCATATCCTAACACCACCCAGCCCATGTCCCTTCATCCCATATGACCCACCAGAAATCTGGTCAAGACCACACTTATCCATTCACCACTTCCCTTGTTTCCCCATCCGGTGTACGAGTCCACTGGGCCCGCAATACCGGCTACTTTAACTTGGCTCCAGTGGAAGTGACTTTCGAATGCAAAAGGTACTACATTCCTACTCTCGGACCACATCCTTCCCAAACACCTCCACATCCTCCTCAAACTGGACCCTCCCAGACTCTGGGACTACGGCCATCTCTCTCACCTCCACCTCATCCTCCAACCTGACCCTCCCAGACTCTGGGACTACGGCCATCTCTCTC
>VMBQ01000892.1:138842-233036 GCA_007657795.1 Dreissena rostriformis | reverse complement strand
AGTGAAAATAAAAAATACGCAAAGTGTCATTTAGTGAACACAATCACTAAATGAAAAAATATCACCGAGTGAAGATATCACCAAGTGAAGATATCACCGAGTGAAAATATCACCGAGTGAAGATATCACGCAGTGAAATAAAAAATACGCAAAGTGTCATTTAGTGAACACAATCACTAAATGAAAAAATATCACCGAGTGAAGATATCACCAAGTGTAGATATCACCGAGTGAAAATATCACCGAGTGAAGATATCACGCAGTGAAATAAAAAATACGCAAAGTGTCATTTAGTGAACACAATCACTAAATGAAAAAATATCACCGAGTGAAGATATCACCAAGTGTAGATATCACCGAGTGAAAATATCACCGAGTGAAGATATCACGCAGTGAAATAAAAAATACGCAAAGTGTCATTTAGTGAACACAATCACTAAATGAAAAAATATCACCGAGTGAAGATATCACCAAGTGAAAATATCACCGAGTGAAAATATCACTAAGTGAAACAAAATTCAACCAGTGAAACAAAATTAACTGAGTGAAATAACATACAGCAAGTGACCAGCCGTCAAAGTACAACAGTACATACAGTAGTGGTAGTAAAATTAACTGGGAAGAAAAAATGTTATACTCAATATGTTTAGTGTAGTGTAGCCTCCAGTGTTTCTGTTTATGAAAACGAAAGTGAAAGTCAAACTAGAATAAAATACAATCTGTAATTACTAGCTATTGCCTGATAAACAACAATGTTATTGGGAACCCAAATCTGAAATAAAAATACAATTTAACAACAGGGAGATAACTAGTTATAGAAATACTAAATATAGACAGGCAATTACACGGTTCGATTAAGCGATCGTTGACGAAATATGCAACACACTTAAAACTAGTAAAAAGCCTGAGTTCCGGAAAAGGCTTGATACTAATGAAATATAACTGAAAATGGGGACTTTATATACCTAAAATTACTTAATAATTGCAGAAAATAAAGGACAACAGGGATTTTAAAAGTGAAGGTCAAAATGGCTGCCAAAAAACTTTGCAAACAATGGCCAGTTTAGAAATTAAAAATACGGGCAGATTCTAGGCTCGCAGCGCAATTTATTGTAATACGGACACTACAATAGGGATTGAACTTACACTCTGTCGCTGTTTGTGGTCACTTGCAACGATAACCACGAAGATGGTCACAGATTTCCCAGTAGATCGTTTAGACGTCTTTGCAATGGCGAAACTGGGACCGGAACTCTAGACTTCTTCCCGGCCGCTAGTCAGAACGGGCTAGTCAACCCGGTCTCTACCACACCAGCATCTTCTGCATCATCGATGTATTCCAATTTCCAGTTTGCTCCATACATTCCAGTTTGACATAGATCTAACTAACATTTCATATTAAATTTTATTCTGAAACAATCCTCTCTTCTGTAATTACACTATGCGTATCCAGTAATACAAAGCATGGTCAGAGGTAATTCGAAATAAACCATCCATTATACTTTGTTTACATTTGACCTTACACGTATTCTCATCGCGATTTCGCAAAAAAGGGAAACAACTGTGCTCTATATAATGTACTTCATAAAGATAAATATAGAACAATTTACCGATTTGCTTCGTTTTCAAGAGAAAGGACATGCTTCATTTGTCGAAAATGCACTTAAAATCGTTTTTTATTTATTTTGTAAAATTTGTGAAAACGTGAAATCGCTAAGGCGGCCATATAAGCGAACGCTACGACAGCCCTGGACAATGCTTAACTTTTACGTTGGAACTTACGAATTTGTAGCAGGTGGTTACGTAAGTATTTTTTTTGTGAAACGCTCGGATTTTCTTACGAACTTCGTAAGTATACTTACGTTAGAAACCGTGCGTACGAACGTTTATGAAACGGGGCCAATATTGACATTTATCCCCGATACAATTTTGAGCACATGTGCATGTCACATCCATAAACTTACATACACCACCGATGCATCCTCGAGATCGATTCAAATTGCAATACTTTCCGTACTTTCCAGCTTTGCAGGCAATGCATGTTTCTGCATCCAAACACGTCAAACAGTTTGGTTTGCATTTGTCAGTGCAATTATTTAACTTATTGTGATACCCGTCAACGCATCTTTCACATTGATCTGGAGTTTAGCACATGCAGGTCGTTGAGGAGAATACAATTGTTTTTCACACGTATGTCCAGAGTATCCAGGTTTACATTCGTGGCATACGGTTGCGGTTGTACGCTTTGAACAGCCTTCAATACATTGTTTACATATATAAGGGTTCTTGTAATATCCATCTATACATCCTATACAATTGCCCCTATAACTACAAATGCAGCCTTCAAGTTCGCATAGTGTACAAGAAGTGTCCCAGTATCCAGGTTCACATGCGAGGATATGAAATTTCACTAAAACGTAAAGTGCATATCACAACTGTTAATAGTAGATAGTGTCATAAGACGAATACATTTCAAATACATTTAACTTTTAACTTTTAACTTTAACGTTTAACTTTTAAACGTCAACGTGGCAACATGAAAAACCCGTGCAAATTGCTTTAACTCTATCATGTACAATCATAATCTTAATGTTTCAACATTGATATTCGTCATTTATATAATGGTGCGTTGAAACATTAGTGATAAAGTGGAAGTGGTAGTTGTTGGACTTTTGAAGACTAGACACACATATAGGAGTATTCAAAATGAGTTGAAAGCAATGGGATATTCGATTTCCTTGGGATCCATCAAGGACATTCATGTTAATATTGGACATCAACGCCAAAGTATCAATGCTGGCCTTCCTATGCCAAAGTTTAGATATCGTCGTAATGTGGCCACACCGAGCGGCATCAGTAAAATCAATCGTTTGATCGCCAAAGTTAATCCACCGACCCAACGTGAGATGTCGTCTATGGTAAGCATCTCTAAAGGAACTGTATATACCATTATCACACAAATATTGGAAGCTAAACTTAGAAAAGAATGCAAAGTTCATCAGCTTAACATGGCTCAAAATAAGAAGAGGAAGGCTAGATCTCATATTGAACACTTACTTCAATAAAGGTACTGTTAACATTCTTATTTTGCGTCATTAATTTTGTTCAAATATAATCTGGGCGCCTCTCGTAGAGCAATATGCAAAGAATCGTGTATAGAATTTTACATTTGCATAACACATTAATGTAAATAACTTTTATTTGAATAACAATACTTGTTTAAGTTATCTTGATTAACCGCTTACAAAATGAACGGAATGACAGCAGTTTCATGGATCCAATTTCAATATTTATTTGCGTCACACCACCTAAACACACTGTATTTGCTAGCATACGCACATGATGATTTAAGAAAAATGATTAACACTATTATGACACTTGTAAACCTTTAGGAAACTGGAAAAGTATTTGCTAAGGTCTTCATCCTCAATAGCGATTTGCTTCGGTCCATCTCTTTTCAAACTTCCTTAATCATGGTTTACCAGTTAGAGTTCATCTTCTGTTACATCTAATAGAGCGTGATATTAAAGCTATCACATTTCAAGTAAAAAGCCGAAGTTGGAGTTTTGTTAAATCCACTAAAGCGTTCTATTTCAGCTTCCATATTGAAAATCGCTAGTCGAAAATTAAACGAAAGGTATTGAAAAAGTATATTTTCGTAAAGTATTAACTTCATACACTGCTACGAAATTGAAGCGGCTCAATGGATTTAACATTCATATTTGAAATACAATCCCCTGACACCGTGCTCGTGCAGTTTCGAAGAACAGCATTCAAAATTGCATGCGTTATGATGTTGAGTATGTGCAATTGTTTATTATACAGCATTAAAAAGGCTTTAGTTATTAGAATACAAATTTATATAACAGGGTTATTGTCAATGTATATTAAATTAGAGAAAAATATTCATTGAGATAAATCATGTCCCTTGGTTCATAACTGGCCACATCCAGGAGATCAAAATGTATCGCAAACTTTAATGACATGCCGCAGCATTTCAGCACCCAACTCTTTGATTGTCCCTTGCCCACGCTCATTGGTTACCATATGTCGCCCTTACAGTAAACGTCCCGGTGCAGCAGTGAGTGTAAAACAGCCTTGGCCCTAATGGACAATGCTACAGAGGGAAGTCGCAACTTAGTGTGTTAATAAGTTCATTTAAAAAAATATTTTGTTTTGCAATGTCGATTTTTCTTTAAGCAATATTGAAATATTAAAAACATTTAATGTAAACATACGTATACAGAAACCAGCTAGATACAGAAGCAATTTTATGACTTGAAGGCACGTGATTAAGTTTTCTCCTCGAAGCTTTGTAAATACAGACGCTGGTCTTACATTCACCGAAAGAAACGAAGGTTGTTTCAGTGGCAGCACTTTATGCATACTTGTCTCGTCGATGTTGTCTGCGGTCTGTTGATAAGATGTTTTATATTTGTCACTTTCAAATGGTTTATAAAATTCGTAATGCCTCTTGAAAACATAGGTTTGGGGTAATAATATATTTAAACAAACATAACAGCAACAACAAATCATCCATGCTGTCATTTACTTCATATTCCGGCCGAATTCTAAGTTGTATCTTACATAAATAAATGTAAGATATCCACCCACAAACATTATATTATAGTCGACATCAATGTCCCCATGCTGCATTAACAAAACATATGGAATAATATATGTGTGTCAAAAATTTGCAATACCGCATTTTGTATCTTGTGTCCCGTAGAATTAAGCGCTCCGCCTTGAGAACGCAACACACTATATTCACCGGGAAACAAGGTACGACACAACACATTGAACAACGATACGCGGGAATGAGAATCGACAATCAATTGTCGATGCAACTCTTTCGATAGTACTAGCGCGACAGTACGATAATCAACTGTTCAAATGTTGAGTTTTGCTGCTCTTTGTCGAGTGTCTTTGTAAATTGTACAGTGTCGTACCGTGAATCACGTTGATTACTATGTGTCAACCTCACAGGATCATAGGCGTTATTCAGTATATAACTTACCATATTCAGTTTTTGCGAATTGGACATAAAGGCCAATTTAAAAAATAAGCATGTTCTTGTCAAATGCTTTTTGAAGACAGGGAATATGTCCAAAACGTGTGAACAATATTTCAGCATCAAATAACGAAAATATTGGTAATGTGATAGAAGAAAAAACTATTTCTTTATTAATTATTAATTATTACAATGAGGATCGTGGTAATTTGTTGAAAGAAAAATATTTATTTATTTATTATAATGAACATTAATAAAACCAAAATGCACGTACATATTATAATTGTACAAAACAAGCTACTCTGCATAACACGGATGTTAGTACGTCTCTGTATTTAGAATCTTTGTATTGTAAGAAGTTGTCATATAATTTTAACTCAGGGTAATACTTTATTAATGCATAATGAAAAGAATAAACCCTAATACAATTACTAAGTTAATTGTTCAGATGTGGTTTTGTTTAATTCTGACAAAAATTGAGCTAATTCCAATACAGATCTAAAATAACACCAATTGCCTTTAAAAACATACCCGATTCATATTATTAATACAATACATCATTATAGTGAGCTTACTCGAATAATTTGCTAACAAATAAAATTAAATTACAAAACAAAAACATACGCTGCATTAATAAAAGACATGTATTTGTCTCTTCATATCCAAGTCGTTTTAAATGTTTCAATCATACATAAATTCAGAAGAACCTCGTATCTACGAGAATGTTCATTTAGAACAGATGTCAAACTTTACACACCAAAACCTTTAAGACGTTGTAATATTTTGGCTTTTGAAAAAATTGACCCAGCAACGGGCGCCAGTTTACTAAACAATTTACAGTAATTAATTTAAGTATGTGACATACATCATGCCATAATTGCAGAAGATATTTAATATTTAGTAATGAATGGGTACAAAGACACACCAAAGATTATTTGTTGACCGTTTAGTGAGGGTGGTTCTGTACACAGTTTTGGTAATCACAGCTGTTCGTGATGCCATCTAAAATGACAAAGCAAATAATTAAATATAAATATGATGCAGTGTTGTTTTACTCAAAGCGTAACTAGAATATTATATGTAACTATATTTTTTTCTTAGATTTTCAATTATTTTGAAATCCCGTATAAAAACTTACCATTTCCGCGTTCATTGAGCCCAGAATATAAGTGAGGATCCGTAGCTTGATTTGGACCCATCTGAGTTGTTTCATATTCTGGAGATTGGGGCCGTTTATTTCGCCTACAAAGTAATAAACAAGTATTTCAATAATGGATGGGTGCATCAGAAGTTTTAAGATTGTCTTACTTAACCATTTGTTAGAAACTAATTGCATGTATGCATGACAGAGAATTATAAAATTTCATGTAAAACTTATACAGCTCAATACCTTATGCGAACGTACAACAGCACTCCAGTCAGAATCAATCCTACGATTACAATGACTGCCACTCCACCTACTATTCCTGCTGTTTGGCCGCAGGAGTCGCTTGCCATCTTGTTAGATACTGTTGACAAAAGTAAAGTGTTATATGAAAATGGTAACTTGTCGCTTATTAAGGCGTGAGGACTTGTTTTTAATATGTCTCCTTTTGATATATGGTCCAGGATTTTTGGTTGGGGGAGTGGGCGGGATATTGAAAGATTTGCTGGTGGGTGCAGGGCAAAGCCCTTCTAGGGGGTCAAGGGGGCGAAGCCCCCCTGTAAGCTCCACGATTTTAGTGATTTTGAAGGCTTTAACAACCACTTCTCGAGCATGTCACGTCTTATGTACTTTCATTAAAGTACCTTCTTAAAATGCCAAACAAGTGCATAGTTGATACGTAATACGGATTGATATAGCCGGAAGAAATGCTATAAAGAAGAACACACTGGCGGTTATCAGGCTAGTGACGAATACAGCAGGGAGGGGCAGAGCATGAAAACAATTTGACGTTGGCGCATCCATCTTCGTTGACACTAAAATGCAGCGAAAAGAGAATCATTGTGCAAAAAGAAGGATACATCAGAATCGCAAAGTTCGACTAGAAAAACCGGGCGACAGAGAGTATAAAGTTAAAACATTGAGCGATTGTCTGTGATAAGTGGGAAATGTTGTGTACGAAAAAGAAGAAATGGGAATTTAAATAAGTTATTTAGATCAAGTTAAGTGTGAAACATCAAATGAATTGACTTTACTTTAGCGATTTAGGGGGAGGGGGGGGGCGTACGCCGCGTCCGCCCCCCTTGGATCCGCCTATGTGGTCGTCTGTTATGGCATTAATGACTTACATATTTTAAAATCGCACAATATGACACTATAACTACATCGTATCAGTAACACGATTAATAAATCCTAATGAATAAAATGTATGTATTATGCAGATATTCACTTAAACATCCAGTACACAAGTACAGCATTGAATTGAGATACATGTTAACGCTTAACCGAACAAAAATGGAAAAATCAACTCACCTGGTGTATAATTTTCCGATGTATTTCCATCTCGCACCCCATTCTTGCAAACCCCATTCTCCTGCAAACACCGTGACCCCGTCACGACGTCATTGCAGTTCTCTGGACACGGGATGTCGCACTTCTTGCCATAGAAATGTGTCGTACATCCGAGGTCGCAATCGCCACGTATAGAACAAAACTGGTTGAGACAATGTTTGCTGCATTCAATATCGCACATGAAACCGAACATGTCCAATGATCTACACGACACGCATCCGCCATTGGTCTGATTGCATACCTGGCAGTGTGTACTACATATTACAGTGTAAGGTTTATTATACTGCTCACAAGTTGGTCCTGAAAAATCAAGCATGCATGTGCACGTTCCGTATTCTCGATCACAACCAGTATTATCGCATCCTGCTGAACATTTTAAGTCACATAGAGCGCCATACCTTCCTGTCAAACATCGGGCACATGTTGGTCCAGTAAAGTGCGGCGAACACAGGCATGTTCCATTATTCCGGTCACAAAGGTAATCAACACATCCTTGTGCACAATTGTGCTCACAAGAAGATCCGAATCTACCGGATATACATTGGTCACAACGGGTCCCATTAAAACTTGCTAAGCATTTGCAAATTCCATCTGATCTATCACATTCGCCGTTCTTACAACCTACCGAGCACGAAAGGTCACACAAAGTACCGTACCGTCCATTTCCACAATGTTCACATTTGCTTCCTGAAAAATTTGCCAAACACACACACGAACCATCAATTCTGTTACATACAGTTTTGTCACATCCTGTCGAACATGTCTTATCGCAAGACTCGCCATACTTTCCAATTACACATTGATCACATTTGGATCCAACAAATTTTGTAAGGCAGGTACATGTTCCATCTATATGATGACAAAGTCCACCAACACATCCTGTAGAACACAACATTTGACAAGCCGCTCCATATCTACCGGGTTTGCATGTGGAGCATGTGTTTCCACCTTTACATGTAGAGCAGTTGGGATTACATTCGTCCATGCAATTCTTAGTGATATTATAAAAACCGTCCTTACAAGCATCACACGTGTTAGGTACTGCACAAATGCAGTTGGTAGATGGACAGTTGATTCCATATGCACAGGTGTTACCTGTGAAACCCAACTTGCATTTTGTGCAGGTACTGGTATTTGAACAAGTCACGCAGTTGTTAGGACATTGATGGCAAAACGAGTTACCCATAAAATATCCGTCTAAACATCCGTAATAACTAGCGGCATTCCCACATATACAGCCCGTGCAACTGCACGGTTGACAAATGCCATTCTGATTCCAGAAGTACCCAGGATCACATTGTGCGTTTCCGCAAGTCACTTTGGAAAGACATAACATATGTGTTACCCGATTAAAATCAAAAGGTCTAATAATGAAAACGTTATTTTTTAATTATAATATTTGCATTTAATATGTTATATAACTTCAACTAAAACTTTCAATTTACCGTACCATGGATCAACGTGATCAGAAGCTTGGTCAATGTGATTGTTGGCAACACTTCCATTTTGTGTATTTACTTGAAAAAGGAAAGAACAATATACATTTAACCATAGTACAGTGTATTTACAAATCTCGGACAGATAACTCACATCTGGGTATTCTTGACACAATTACTTTTTTGGCGCGTAAAGACATTATTGACATAGATTATTTTGAATATTTTACGCAGTGGAAAAATTGAACGCCAATTCGATTCGTCAAATGGTCTACATTTAGGGAATGCAAACTTATGACAATTGTTTAACATATACCAATATCTGTTTAAGGTCAGACGTGTACATAGTGGTCGTGGTGGGCTTTGAGCATACCGTGATATCAATCGCCCGTCGTCTGTCAACCTCCTCCAAGACTTAAACGAAACCTCACAGAGATGAACCTTGGTTGACCTTTAACGAAATGTTCAAATTGTTTTGGGTCATTGCATATTTAGATCACCAGAGATAAAAATGCATTTCAGAAATGTCAAGCATCTTCCTATGAAACTTAAATGATCACATATTAAGTGTTTTGGTGCGTATAATCATCTATTAGTCGTCTAATAATTGTATTCAACTCATGCTCCTGTGGTCGAACATGGCCACGCCCAAGTGGTCACATTATTTTTTATTGAAGTATACTTTTTGATACATCAGGTGGTGGTAAAACAAGTTCGTACAAACCATGCATCTGGAGTCAAAATTTGCATCGAACAAGAGGTTAATTGTTATATATGTAAAAGGAAAACTTTAAAAATCATCTCTTCTGAAACGACACGGCCCCGAGATTTGGTATTTGGCATATATTATCGTATGGTGGTTCCGTAGCAAGTTTGTTCAAATGTTGACATAGGGTCAAAACTGGCCACTAGTGGTTACTGGTTTCATTAAATGCATACAGATAAATCTAAAACAAATCTCTTCTGAAGCCGGTAGGCAAATATGTTTGGTATTTGTGATATAACATCGCAAAATAGTATTCCACTTATTTTGTTTCCAATCATACTCCTTGTGTCAAGATTGTCCTTACTCTGGGGTTACTATTTTTATCATATGCACATCGGTTGGTATTTGTTGTGTTAAATCTTATGGTTGCCACTACCAAATTTAATCTAAACATGCCTCTGGAATCATAATTTAACTCCAGACCGGGATGTTTTCATAGATATTTTGTTGACATCTTATTGTTATATAAGATACAACACATCTGTTTCGTTGTAACAGACTGGTGAATGAATGCCGTTCACGTTCTAAAATAGCACACAAAACGAACGTTATGATAATCCACACCCGTCAAAAAATCTTACCGCTGTGCTCAAAGAGAAGATCCTCTGATCATGACCTCAAGTCAAATTAACGCAGGTTGTCTTTTTCAAGACATTTCTTGTTCAGTATGTATCTGAAATGTAAACATATGACTACATATATAATTAAATATTTTCAATCAAACGAATAATGTCTCACAACATTTTTACTAAAACTCCTACATATGGTCTTGCGTGGTTCTTTAATGCCTTATTTATTAAACTTGTTACGTGTGCATTGTACTCGTTTTGTGTTATACAGAGCATATACGAGTCATAGTTTGGTCCTGGTGTCATAACATTTGTATTATATGATTGTACAATTTTTTCTCGAATCCACACCAAAGATACACTATTTGCGCAAATATCTACTCACGCCGTTGTTGCTTTATGAATGTTTAACATAATGAACAACCGATAAAATATAAGGCGGATACAATTTTACAGATACATAAATTGTGGACGACTGTTTACCTTGATTTACGTCAGGGTAAGTCACGAGTAGTTGAAATTAGCTACAACTTGCGCAAAATGAACGCCGATTCAACAATAATATTGGTCATTGAAGGTTGTTGTTCAGGCTTGATATAAATACATTAAAATATATATAATTGAACATTGATTTCTCTTAACATTTGAGCTTAGGAATGGAATAAGTACATGAACACAAGTAAGCGATACTTACGTTGGCGTTTTATAACGTCTGTAAATGTAAGAATGATCGCGATGAAAATATACACTTTAACTTTTCAGATTTGAGTTGTATGCAATGACATGTAAAACGTTTCACGGATAATTTACTAATTGCGGAACCCAAACTTCCTTGTTTGAAAACCGTTAATGTGCTACAATTCATAAAACGCACAGTATAACATTTTTAGTTGGTTGTAAAATAAATGGGAAAATCATATTCAAGCTCTCTTTACACCAGTTTACAAAACTGAAATAATGAAGATATTTTAATAGTTTATTTGCATAGTTCCATTCAGTCTAAATATTCATTAGGTAAACATATTCACAAAAGCTGAACTAAGGAGAGTTTAATTTGTTTCACATATACAAGTGCTTAACTTATAACTGATACAGCTGTACCAAATATATATATCACAATACTTCTTTATATTTAAAGATGTTAAAGGTATTAATCATGAAGTTGGAGCAATAATATTTCTATTCACATATGAATGTAACATATGTTGTAAACAATAATTGAGGAGATACACGTGTCATAAATAAGTAGCCTTCTTACTTTTTAACACGTTCTTTTCTTTAAGGATTATTTCAAAATAGGTATTTAACATTTCGTTCACATTTTGAACATATCGTTTTATTACACTGTTATTTTACACAATATTTAATAACGCTAATAATGCTGCCTTATTATTTGCATAAAAGAACCTACCTACATCGCCATAAAACAGTTTTCTTTTTGTGAACTTGTTTTAAATCAATTATTTGTTGTGTGCAAAAATTTAAATGACGACATTTAGATCTTAATAATTTTCACATGTTTCACAGCCATATTTAATTATTTTAATTATTCATTTTGCAAGCTAGCCTAAAAGTCCACATAATCCAGGTTCACATGCATTTGCTTCAATGATCACTGTAATATAAAACAGCATGACAGAACATTTCATTATTAAACACAACTTAATTGCTTGGTTTCTATTCAAATTATTTTAAAAATATATATAAAGAGATTATATTATAGATATTATCATTTACTCAAAATTACATTTAAATGAGATCGGTACCAAACACAATATATACAACCAGATTTGAATCACGTTGATTTATCTGAAAGAAAAAAACATAACAATTGGTTTAAACCTTTAAGTATCTACATGTATTGTCTTCAATTAGAAAAAAAGTTCTTTGGTGAATGGTTCTTGAAAAAATATTACTGTAAGTGTATAATCTGTTTTCAAATCTTCATTTTTAGTTTATTAATTTAACTTGTATTCCGGTTGTGTGTGCTATTATAAATGAATAAAGACATAAACTGAACAAAAATTAAGTGATATACAAACTTGATTTAAATGCACAATAAGCATGTATATTCCGTTTTTAGTTTTAAAAGCACAACTTACACATGAACGCAACATAGATTAATGTTAATGTACTAAAAGCACAATCCTTAACATCATGTTTTTGCAATAAACGCTTTAAACTCAATTACACACCATTCACGTATTCGTTCAACTGACTCTCGTATTCCATCTAGTCAAAATGAATACCCATTGTGCAATCGTCGACGTTCACAGGCGTTTAAACTTCCTAATTGCGATATATTGATATTATCTTTTGAAAGGTCTATATATAAATTTAAAATTCTTATACTTTAAAGGTAAATCGCATACCAGTAGCGCATTTCTGATAAGATTATATTAATAGATTCTATGTATTTTTTTTAATTTCGCAAACTTCGAACAATCGTATTCCACTCTCGTTTAACTCTGCATTTAACCTTACATGTCTCGGGAGATGTGTGTTTCTTATATTTGTGATGTGTAACTCATTCTATATAAATCATAAATTGGTTTGTTTTCTTTTTATTAAAAGTTTTGTTTACGTTAAATTACATAAGACCTATAAAAAAAGTTGATACGAACACATTTCATATCCTCACCTGCTTTAAAACAGTCTAAGACCACATGACTTACATGGTAATCTGTGGCAGACTGAGTTCCATATAGATTTGCTTTAATTAATTAATGAATGTGTGTTTGCTAATTTTGGCAAATGCGCTGCTTTTTCAACACATAACATATATTACCTAATCAAGTACATGTTCAAATGTCCTCATTTAAATAAAGTACAAAATGTGCAGAACATTGTAACATAAAATAGTTGATTAATGCTATTCATACTTTCAGGACATAGTTTAACTTACTGTACTTTCTTTCGATGATGCAAGAATACAGAGGTTTCATAATTTCGTATAGATCGATTGTAGAATAGTGTTATATTACGTTACTTTTATTCCCTTGTCCATAGAATATAGGTCATTGTGTTTTAGTCGGCATTAGTTCCGACGAATTCCTTTTACGTTTAGTTTCCTTAAAACTATGTTATTTTTAAGTGAAGCTTTTAATTATGATAATGTTCGCTAAAGCTTGTTGCGAATTAAGAATACATGCCGATTTAGCCAGAGGTCGCCGTTCAGAAACTATTGGTTACAGAAACTAGACGATTTGAAGGTTGCAACACGTTTGTTTTGACAAGTGTGTTGTATTGTAGTTTGATCGGAAATGTGGGCATTTTTAAAGAAAATGGTCATGCTTGAAATATTTGGACTGTTGCTTTAAAAATGATAATATTAACAATGAAAATAATTTAAATGCATGGCACATTATTTACAGTTGGACGAATCGTTGGCAGGACATGCACGATTCATCAAAAGATTAGCGTGTTCGTCACTTAAAGAACCTGGATACATACGGAATATTACGCTAGTCAATTGTTCCATGTGTTTGTATCAGTCGAGTGGCTTGTGTGATGACGTATCTCACAAGAGGCGGAGCCTCGAGTGTGATGCGAAATAGCGAAAGCCACGAGACTTATACAAACACGTGTAACAATTGACTAGGGTAATATTCCTTTTATTATATACAACTTTGAATCATTTATGTTAAACAAAATGAGTTTAAGCGTTCATAATTAACCAAGAATGCTCATATAATTGTCTGCATTCAAAGTGACGTCATTAAAAGAAGTCCGGCTAGTATGGTAATACGGAATTAAAAAACTACCGAGTAGCATAATACGGGAATTATTTCTGTGCAGTTGTATTTAACCGATTGATACAACTTTTATTTTTGGGAACATAAAGCAGGTATATAATAAAAATAAAAACACAACGGATACAATCAAAATAAAGTTACATAATTGATCACACAATTAGGGTATTAAACAAAATACATGCACATATAACACAAGTCACTTATTAAGTAATAACCGATTTTTGTATGCACTTAATACCGTTCTAATAAGCTAAGTATATGCACTATCGCCAAGTGGAATGAATCGTAATGGAACATCAAAAAATATGTATATGTGAACATCACAATTTTGTAAAGGTAAATCTATGAAGAAGCTGAACAGGTATGCTATGGTTACTTTAAAACTGTATATTCTAAACACGAAAAATCGGCGTATGTAAGTATCGATCAAAATCCAGTTTGAAGAAGAACAACTGTCATCATTGTTTTAGTTGTTCAGCCTTAGGCTTGCTGGGGCAATATGGCATCATACTATTATTGATTATGGACCAGAGTCCTGCTAGTATTACTATGGCGAATATATTGGTGGAATGCGGCCTTTTTATATTGAATAAAAAAAAATAGTTCGATTCGTAAAGGTTTAGTGTCTACCGGAATTAAATTCCAACTTGTATTTTTTACGGGACATTATTTATTGTTTTAAGAGCTATAAATGGCGATAAAAACTTAGAACTCCATATCATGACTAATGGTTATCAAAAGCGTCATATGTTTATTTTCTCCCTCTTTTAACATTCGCAAAACTAAACAATACTTAACTGAGCAATATTATACGACAATTAATGAATACGTAAGTTCAATTAGATCTCATTTCAAATGGTGTGTGGAATCGCTAGACAACCGTTTTTTTCCCCTTAAAACTTACACTTGTTGCACATGTTTGACAAACGCATACTCGTTTAAATGATTTTAACTGATGTAGTTAATTGTAAATGTATTAGACGAGAAACAAATGTAGTGCGCAAGTTTATATAAGGATATATTTGTTAGAAGGTCTGATCACTCGAAGATTTTCCATTTGCGGACACCGGGGAGTTGCATTGAATTTAAGATTTTAAAATCAATTCTTAAGATCATTGTTTACATATTTTGATTATTTTGAAAAGAAAGACAGATATAACTTAACGGATTTAATTTAAAAAAAAAGATAAACATTGTCCTGCATGTATCGAACTTACAATGGACATGCATTTAATTTCAATTGTCACTTCTGCTTCATCCGCTACATACGCGTTCATCCCTTTGCAGTTAAACACCAATAAAGAGTACCACGATGAAATGTTACGTGACATCTCGTTAGTGAAATTAGTATAGAAAATAGTGTATTCACAAAAAAACAGATGACGTAAACTTCAGCACCAGTACATGGACATAGAAATGTGCACATACAACTAAATCGTTATGAAATGAATCCACAAATCAAATGTAATAACTTTGAACAGTACGTGTATTGAATACATTCGACAGTAAGACAAATTATAATGTCAGTTAATGTTTGTTGGCTCACTTATGGGGTAAATTTAATTTTAACTCCTTATGCAAACAAAGCGTTGAATTTTAACTCACATTATTAGATTTGTAGCAGTGCTTTGGTGTACGTTTAACAATTACAACAGGTTTCAAAACGCTTAATTGTAAAACATTCCTCCATGTATTGGCATTTTATTGTGTCGCTGAATAAATTATCAGCAGAAAACTAAGGCTAAATTACGATCATTTTAAACCTATCTTTCATACAATACAACCAAGACATTCGTCAAAAATTCAAACAAACAAGAAAATAATTAAAAACAAATCACCGAAACATTATTTGAAACATGATAATTTTCAATGAAATTTAATTGTTTACCATCAATTTCATCCATTTTAGTAGTTATCAAAAAGTATCGTGTTTCATGCATTTCTCATAAAAAGAAAGAAAATATGTCGTTATCAACATGTTGGAGGACTTGCAATAACAGTGATTTCGTGTGACCTGAAACAAACCAATCTTTTATGAAATGTATGTATATTGATTAACAGTGATAAGGATGAACGTTTGTTGGTGTTGCAAGTCTTGTCGTTATATTAAATGTGAACAATATCAGTTTGTTATGTACTAAGAAAGACTCGCACTTCTAATCATTCTATGATACACTATATTTATTAATAGTATCATTATTCATAGTCAACGTGTGCTTTATGTACTTCTTCAAAATAATATATAAATGTTTGTATGCTCTTCGACGAAGCAGTGTAATAATGTACTGAAGTTCACTATTAAAAACACTTAATACCTGACCAGGAAAGAAAGTGTCTGGTTTTTTGAACTGAAGATAACAAACACTTCAATACGTCAACAAAGATTTATAAGGTCGCCGTGGCGTAGTGGATATGGTTCCTCCTAGAGACCGGGATGTCAAAGGTTCGATCCCCAATTTCGGAGCGTTCTTTAGATCTCCCCCATAGGCACCAAGTACTGGTTCTTAGTCCAGGAAACGGACACGAGAGGGTTTCAAATAAGCCTTACGTTTTTGATGTAGTCGAGCTAAACAAAATCGGTTTTAACTAAACTAACAAAGATCGTACGTACCTGCTACTTCTTCAGCAGTGTTCACTTTGTCATTGAGTCCATGAGCAAGAGCGGACATCGTGTTTGCGTCGTCGTACATGTTCCGCAACAAGGCTAATATAAGTCCCTTTGGTGCAACAAGGAACAGCGTAAATGCATCAAATGGAAGTATTGTTGCAACAATGTAATGTGGCAAGGTTAAGATGCATGAAGTTCATTTAAAGTTTTGGAAAAATTGCTAAAGGCGTGTATTTTTAGTACTTTAATAAACCGATAAAGGAAGGAGTTTTAATTGTATTTAAGTTTATATGAACAGTGTATACGGTATTTTATCCTTTCTGAAATATACGCTTTATATGGTGATTGTTATATTTATTTACAGAATGTGTTAACATTAATTTTACATTTGTATGTTCATAAAAATCAGTCGCATGTTTTAACATTTTAAACCTGTGTTTATTCTGTTTTTAGTTTGAAAATTGGTATAAATATGTAACTCGACGTTGACAACTGCATATGCATTTGTAACGTAGCCGTTTGTTTTATGAGTTTCCTATTGTACTTATTCACAGACACATATAAGAGATGAAACGTTAATTTAACTTAATAGATAAATAGATAAACATAGCAAATAATCCGATACACATTTACAATAGAACACAATTACTTGATGTGTAATTTGGCGTTGTGTATGGATGAGATTGAGTATGCCAGGTTGGCGTTGCGCGTGGTATATAATGAGTCGTCCAATCAGGCGTTGTGTGTTGTCGAGAGAGAGTCGTCCAATCAGGTGTTGTGCGTAGTATATAATGAGTCGTCCAATCAGGCGTTGTTTTCTCAGTTGTTTGCCAATGATAATGCTCTTCAATTGACGAAGTTCTGCTCCAACCGCCGTTTTCTAGGTTGTAACGTACCATCTACATGTAAGAGCATGTATATGAAAACAATATTTGTATAGTTGTAGGCCCATGACGGCGCTCATCAATTGACAACGTTCTGTTCCAATCGCCGTTTGCTAGGTTGTAACGTACCATCTAAGAACATGTATATGAAAACAATATGTGTATAGTTGTAGGCCCATGATGGTGCTCTTCAATTGACGACAGTCTGTTTAAACGCCGTTTGCTTTGTAGAGTAGCATCTAAGAACATGTATATGAAAGCAAATTATTATATAGTGTATATTTGAATTGATGTAGCTAAGGTATAGTGCTAATAATACTGACAGCGTGTACATTAAATAAAGAGGAATAAATGAATTCATTTATTAAATTGGTGATTCACATTGCAATTTGGTATGGAATTTGTTAAGTACACATTAAATCCCCGTTTGTTATCATGATTCTATTTGTTTGGCAATACTGGTTCAATATTTCATTTTCATAAAATACATGGGGCCCAACGACCCATGATAACAGCATATGTACAGAACTTTAGAGGGACATAACATAATCTATAATGACAAGAGTTCAAAAATAAGCTCGTTTAAAAGATGATAGATGCATTAATTTGTGGTAAAAAGATAAGCACAGACAAAAATGGAAACAAAATAATGCGGTGTCATTTATGTGTAATAATGCAAATGTGTACAAGAAGCTTTGAACATAATATGTGCGATGTCAATGACTATAATTCAGAAGTGATTCCGTCGATCTGGCTGGTTATCGAACTTTGCCGAGATATAATTCCAAAAACATTATCCCTACCTTTCATGAAGACCGATTTAAACTTTTTGAACAAAAGAAGCGGAAATGATAATTCTTTATGTCGTCCACCCGTCCATCGCAAGTGTGCCCATAATGCGTCTCTTGTGTTGAACTGTCGTATACAAATACAACTTTACACAAACTATACATTCAAATCCATAGCTGATTTTTATATTGTTACGTCCGTTTTAAGTATCGACACTATGCAAAAATAGTAGAGATTCATATTTTCTACAAACATCACGAACTAATCATATTATCAGGATATTAATATACCAGTATAACGTGTACGATTGTGTCTGTATCTTTATTAATGTGCTAAAGAACACACTTACATGGACGACATGTCTTTTGCAATCGACCGCATGCATCAAGGACAGGAGCGATATGCTAAGTATCTAAGAATGCATTTTCGTTTTTACAATTTACGGTTTAAACTTATAGCTGTTTATTGTTAGGTTTCAAATAAGCATATGCTAAATGTAAATTTAAAGTGGTACGCAATCGTTATGCTATCAGTTAACAAATGCTCAAATGCTACTAGATAAAATATATCAGCAAATTACACTAACATTCACTGTCATAACCGACAAGTGGCTTTGTGTTCATATATAACATGCACATTCTGTGTTATGTGTCTTAATCCTAATTCTCGAATAAAATGGGAGGCGGTTTTGAACTGTTAATAAAGAAATATTTTTAAAATATTGTGTAAATCAAAATGTGTGTCACACTTTTAGTAAAAATTTGACGACATACGCAAGAACGAATAAAGAATACGTACGTCAAAACGGTTTATACCTATCTAGGCTTTTATTCTGGATTGATCAATAGTGTTTTGAGTTATAACTAAATGCAAGTTAAGTAAATCCCGGACATAACAAGTAAACGAGATGTTAACGCTTTGCATTTGCAAATCATTTACTTCTAGCTGAACACACTTCGTGGTAGAATAGAATTAATCGCCAATATGTTTTAGATAATAGTGAATGTTGTGATATATAAACATTACTTCCTGGTTAAATATGTTCTTCAAGTGCTATCAATCATTTTATTTAATTGGTGTCTACACTATTTATTATATTCATTATAACGGTTATACACACATTTCTTAAGTTAAATAATCTGTTTTGAAGATTATTCATGTAAATAAAGACTGAACATTAATACTACTTTGGTTTACTAATTAATAAACCAATATTTATTGTGGTGTTGAAATGTCACGTGATTAAGACCCGTGCATACAGCGTTTCTCATAAGCTTAATTGGCACTATGTTATTTCATAATATCCATCATTTATCTTATGATGATTTGCTTATTAAACATCCACACACATGACATGTAAGAATTGTGTTACACAGAGAATTAAATAAGCAATAACTCAATAACCAGGGGTATGTTTACCATAAATACTAAGTTAGTGTTACCATTGGTAAAGACAATTGGTGGCCAGATTCCAGATTGGTTCTAAACAGCGGATCTTGTTGTCTAAAGAATCCCACGGAGGAGTGACGATTTTGTATAAACCCACACTCTGACCATACTATATCGAATTCAAGTGATTATCTATTCTTATGTGGATGTATTGAAAGAAAACGTACGACATACTAGTATTGATGATATACCTCTGAATGAGATTATTAAAAAATAAACACTTCACAATTGTATTTGCTCTGGAATAGGGTGGAATTCGTTCGTGAATTACCATATATAAGCCCGAATGAGGGATAATGCACTTATTGGTTATATGCTGATTAGGAATCAGAACATTATTAATAATCATAGTTAACAAGTAAGGGTTGGTGCAAGCGTGTTGTATTTTCAAAATATTTACTGTTTAAATCTGAAATGGCAAGATCTCATTAGCAATAAAAAAATACATCAATAATTATTCTTAACTATAAAGCAGATTTAGTAGGTTTGCCATAATTAAGCTAAAAAAAACTACACGTTCTGCAGAAATGTGTTATAGTACTGAGTAGGCATGCGCGTCGCGCAGTCAGCAAAATATTAAAGCGACATAATATGTTATGGAAGCCAGACCTAGCCATTATTGTTTTTTTTATCATAACCACCATATTTATGATATTATATAAAATACCTAGTTGCAACAAGAAACATGGTCAACCAGCATATACCTTTTCTCAGCTTGTCTCGAAATTAACTTTAATTTAAGACAAAATCACAGTTGTAAGATTTTAATTGCAAACATAATCTCATCATCATAAAAATAGCAACATGAGCAGCAGCATCAACTTCTTAAGCACCATCACTTTAAAAAAAATCTACATTATGTTATATGTTGTCTACAAAGTCTTGTTTAATACAATTCCAAAAAACAATTATCATCGATGTTCATTTTACTGAAAAAAAAGAAAACAACAAAACAAATGCATTTCAAACAAATTTAATCGCTGTATTTGCTTTTACTATAATTATCCCAAAATGTGTGTGTACAGCAGTCACATAATTAACATCATTATAGACAGTTCACTACAAATTAATTAAAACAATTCATACAATAAATAAATAATGTCTTTAAGCTGCAATATCTATTAAATATACATCACTTTCAACTCTACAAGAACAATAAGTCATAAAGGACCATGCTTCTTATGAACAAGGCATAATATGCAAAATTTAAGTTTCATAAGTGAAGCAACTGCAAGAATGCAAAATGATATGCACTCAACGAAAACAAGCATCCAGTAAATTAATTTCGAATGGGGTGAGGGCATTGTGTATAGTTCTATCCGTAGGAATATACTCTGGTACTCCAAAGACCCTGCTGGCCATATACAAAAACATTCCCGAGAGAGAGAGAGGCTTTGAAAGCATTCTTTAAGGATGTTCGATCGTTTCCACTTTACGGTTATTGATTCACTATATCGTGAAAATTAAAAACCTTTATTTATTGTCACGGTTTCAAAAGATAAGGTTGGCATAAAGGAGTGAAAATTCTAGTTTGACTGTTTTGATTATGCGCATATAAATTGTCGGCATTTACATATTTTCGAGATTTACTGCAATGAAAACAAGCATTCGATTGCTTGACGTCACTTTGTGATCTACATCGATGACACGCTTTATAACGATGTAGATGTTATTTTCGTTTCGAATACAAGCGTCTATTAATAACCAAACGATAATTTGTCAACAATGAGATAGGCCATTTGACCCATTCTATACATAGATGGTGACGTCACTACGTTATTGTCACCTCTATACTAAGACGCATCACATTCCCCTGGTTTGGGGAATTATGCTTCCGCAAAAGAAGTTCTGCGTAGGAAAGAAAATGTTAATAATGAAAGAAAAATCGTTTTTTTATTGTGTGTTTAAAACGGAATGTTGTTTACAGAAATGTTATTTAATTATGTTTAAATGTGATTCTGAATCTCTATTAAGACTGATAGCGATTATCAGAAGCACGATTACCTGACCTACTTTCGCTTTGAATTTTCACTCGTAAAAGAAGTGCTACCCACAATTTCTTTCGCGTTAGTACAGAGGTCAGGTCCGGTGTGTACACAATGCTCCTTGATCAAATTACCGGAGGTCTTAATATAAATCGATTACAAAAAGTTATTGAATTAGATTGCAACTGCTTACCTGCACTTTATTTGTAGATTATCAATNGACCTTTGACCTTGAAGGATGACCTTGACCTTGACTTTTCACCACTCAAAATGTGCAGCTCCATGAGATACACATGCATATATATTCAATATAGCAAAAGTTATTGCAAAATGTTAAAGTTGGCGCAAACCAACCAACAGACCAACAGACCAACCAACCAACAGACAGGGCAAAAACAATATGTCCCCCACTACTATAGTGGGGACATAAAAAGTTAGTGGAATTTGTTATCATTGTTTTTTCTTTAAATTATCTATTACTTTGCCCAAATGTTATTATTACTGTAAGGGGATCCAACAATCGATTTTGGTACAATACAGCTTGTCCGGACAGTTACTTCATCAATTATGAATCAATTTAAAAATAATCTGCCACATCTTGTCTCACTTTGTACACGGCGTGCCTCATGCTTACAGGAAAATGCAAGTGGTCAAAGATTAAATGGAAGCGAAGTAGAGCTGGCTTTGACATAACTTCGTCATTCATCAATGAAGTGTTGAACAATCTTAACAATAATTGAGACACCATGTTGGTAGTAGTAGTAGAAGTACTTGTTGTTGTTGTTGTTGTTGTTCTAGCTGTAGATGTAAGTAGCTGTAGTATTTGTTAAATGGGAAAATTCTGTTTAACATAACACAATTTCTTTGTTCCTTTTATTTAGAACTAACATAAACTGAATAAGTCATATCTGTAGTTAATTCCTTCTGTCTGCATTAGATTAGTTGAACAAAATACAAAACGACGCAAAAAATGTATAGAACCTTTAAAAGTCATGTATGCGTACTTAAGAACTTCAAAGTTGACGTTTGATGAGGAATACGAATTTTTCCCTTTGCGCTCGGGAAATGGAAACGTTTTATTGAAATTAACCCAGCGGGAGAGAAGAATAAAATCAAACTAGCCTCTATAATAAGCAACACAAATCACAATGGAAAAAGGGCTCGCGTACTTACAACTATTCTAGTCTCAAACTTACAAGAAGAAAAAAGACAACGTATAGTGCATACTAATAGATTTGGCGTTTGTGTTAATAAGGAATGCGTTCAAAGTAATCTTAGTGACTAAATTACTTTTTACATTGAAAAGAAATGAATATAAATCGTTCTTATTAGTTTGTTACGTATTTTTGTTTCATAATTGCAATAGAATAGAATGAAACGTCATTGAATGTAAATACACTATCGGACAAAATATTTTAAAAAAGTAAGAATGCGTTTAAAATAATCTATCTTCATTATTAAATCACATTATACATAGAAATAATTTTGTTTAGCATAATATTTAGATCATTTGTGCCGTATTTTGTTTTTACGTAAGTGCAATATATTTGAATGACACGTCAGCAAATCATTATTATCTCACGGACAAAAATCGTTAGTTAAATCATCCGATTTGTTTTCATAAAGCTTGAATAATTGTTATGAAGATCCTGTTATAACACGAAGTGTGTCTCTTTTTAATGAAAACTACAAGTACAGACACAAACAATTATTATAATAAGTAAAATCTTGAATTCTAATCTATTTACCGCGCAACTACCCGATGTAACGATTAATAATAATGAAAGACAGAAGTGTTGTTTTGTTGTGACTATAGTATCTGCTGTTGCATTTAAAATTATTCAAGGTCATGGTATTGTCAAATACTTCAGAAATCATCATGTAAACTCCGACATGGCATGAGTCATTATCGTTTATTTAAAGGTGGTCCATGACATGTAAACACGCATCCGTTACAACAGAGAGCGTGTCCACGCTAAGGGGAGACGGTACGTGCTCAAGTGATGAAGCAATCATAAAACTAAAGTACTTAAATATAATTTGTATTTGTTCAGTAGACGAAACGCAAACACACTTATTTGCTTCGTTTTTTTCATATTAAAACTGTTCATAGCAGGAGGTCCATGTTAATTGCAATTTTATTTAAATAAAGTAATTAGATAAATGTTATGCTTGTTTTGGTACTTAACAAGTCGCTACGACGATTCATATTGCCATTCAGTATTCAGTGAATGCAAATAGAAAATTCAACCCAGTATAAACAAGGAACCTTTTCGTTAATTACGTTATTCAATACCCATTAATTTCTATGCGTGTCGTACAATGATGACCTGTCACATTTTTCATCGTGCGATTTTTATCGCAAGCGTTGTAAGTGGCACATACCCTCTTAGCACGGTCATATTTCTTTTTTTATGATCGGCCAATTATGAAGCAATCAACATCAATTAAAAATAACTAATGAATACAAGCGTCTATTAATAACCAAACGATAATTTGTCAAAAATTCCAAAAGAAGCGGACATAAATGCTTCTTACCTTGGGTAACTAAAGCTACAGGATTCCAATTTTACGACACTGTTCACGCTAGCATCAAACACAATTATCGTCAAAGCTTAAATAAGTGTGCCCGCATTTCATACGCAAGTATTACATAGTATTCTTTTTTTTTTCGTTTGAGTGTATGTTATAGCAAATTAGATTACAACGACATCACGTATTTAAAAAAAGTATTCGGCGAACAAAGTTTAAGAAAACAACAATACAATGTATATCAGAGTAAATTGTTACCATGTGAAAGTTAAAATTATCTTTGTCTAATCAAATAGACATGTGGTAATATTTTCAAATTCCGAACTTTCATACTTTGGCTAAACACGCCCAGTAACGGATGTCAGCTTCCTTATGAAAAGTTTCCTATAGGAAACTAAATTGTGCATATACAAGTTTAACCGTTCATCGATGTGAAACTGAGTTTCCGTTGTCGTTACGAGCTGCAAGGCGTTGACAAAGATGATACAGTATTTATTTAGTTGCCATGTAAAATTAATAAGATAAGTTATGATATCAAGTTGGTTTCGCAACCAACCGATTGAATACTGTAGAATATACCTATGACAACTAAAAGCAAATGCAAATGCAACAGTTTATAGTCTGATTACTATACTAGACTCATTTTCAATCGACTTTGACATTTGCTCCCCGATCACTGGGATAGAAGTCGTCCGTTTACATTCGGCGCAGTTTGCAGCCACGACACATTGGCTTTTATCCCTCACAGGTACCCATTTATGCTCCTGGGTGGAGAGGAGCAAGCATGGGATTAATGTTTTGCTCAGAAAAATTACGTGGTCTGAGCGGGATATGAACCAGGGACCTTCCGGTTCCTAGACCAGCATCCTACCACTAGACCACGGTCCCACGGACTACTTATATCCCAGTGATCGGGGGGCAAATGTCAAAGTCGATTGAACATGAGCCTAGTATAGTAATCAGACTATAAACACATGCATTTGCATTTGCATTTATTGATGTATGGTTTTCTTTTAATACACATCACAAAGTTCTAAATAATAATTAAAAAATATTACATATGTTCAATTGACAACCACAACATGGGTAACAGGTGGTTGGGTAATTAAAGATGCTTATTTGAACATCAACACTGTTTTTACATTTGTTACATCAGAAATATTTTCATAAATATGTACATTATACATATTTCTACGTGTATCACATTTCAGTTGATAATTTGATTTGTTATGGAGCAGTTATTATATAGATTTGTTTGAATTACTATTACAATGTTAGTCATTATATTTTTGAAATTATGTCCATATTAAAATGTCTGTAGCAAAAAAACAATCCACGGTGACCGATCAATTTCTTTACTTCATTTTAATGCTAAGCTAGTTTCTTGTTTCAAATGAATATGAAAATTACATCAACAGAAATATGTATCTGTATTGCATGTTATCGATTTGAACTGTGCAATGAAAAGTTAAAAAAAAAATAAAAAAATTAGTCATACTTATGTCTCATTATTTTTTACGATTTCCAATATTTTTGGTGTTAAATGTGTTTATTATAATAATACAAAGGTTACAGATGCTCATCTTATACAATCTTAATATTACTAGGCCATTTTAAATGTAATACACACACACGTTTTACCGTACCCCCAATTGTATTCCCCGCAAAAATGACCATTTCTCAAACGCACATGGCATTTAAAAACCTTCATTATCTCAAAATTATTCACGGTGACCCCCCTTTTTTATTTTATTTTTATTTCAGATACAGATTCATTAATCAACATACAAAAAAGGATAGCATTCCGGATATTTTGAAAATTTTCACGAAACGATCGAACATCCTAAAGTTCTCCATGTCGCATGGCTTCTTACCAACTGTAAGACCCAATCCTAATGAGCATTCAGGGTAGAATCCAACAGTATCAAATTAAGTGATATGATGCATAATCTTTATATAGTGATGTGTAATCTATGTGCGGAGCTAGCAAAACAAAGATATAACTTTCACCTAAGCTTCCAAATGAACAAGTCGTTCAGTCTCGTAAATAATAATGATGTAATGATAACGTTAATTACCGCCTAGTACAAATATATCATAGAAGCATGTACTAGTTATGAGAAATATTTACTTCATATTTTCAAAAAACAAACAATGGGCAGATCTGTAGGGAACTATTTTTCTCCAAATTAAAACAAGAGCATAAATAAACGTCAAGCCAATCGGAAATACCATGTACATCCGGGCATTTACTTTCTCGCAAAATTCCAAGCTCCTTTGATACGTGTTTCTGATTTTCCGATTGATATAGGACATTTTGCAATATTTCATCACTTCTTGTTTCATTTATTTGTACTTATTCTTTTAAAAACCCATTTAAATTTTCATTGAGTCAACTGTTCCTGTAACATTTACTTCGGCAGAAATTCGGTGTATCTTGACAATAGCCTTGCAACGCTATCGGCGCTTCGATTTAACTACCCACTAAACCAACGCAAATAGATCTATCTACGTTGATCGCTGAGCGTGAAGACATGTTATCCGATATACAGACTGTGAGAACAAAATTTAAATCATACTGAAACCTCTATTCACGGTCAATTCAATGAAGCAGTAACCCAAAACATGTTTACCTTGCGCAATGTTAATCTATCCATTCAAAACTTAGCTAACTGTTCACATGACGAGGTCAAGTATTTTGGTGCAAACTGCGCATTTGAATCATAAATTGTGATTGTGGATGTGCGTAAGAAATATATAGAATGGCATAATGAGATCGGGGAAAAAGAGTTTGTAAAGAAGTGTAAAGTGCTCGCGTGGGCTTGAACTTTATTTGTGTTTGAATTTATTAGGACCCCTTCGAAGAAGAGGGGGTATATTGTTTTGCACATGTCGGTCCGTCCGTCGGTCCGTCCGTCGGTCCGTCCGTCGGTCCGTCCGTCGGTCGGTCCGTCCACCAAATGGTTTCCGGATGATAACTCAAAAACGCTTAGGCTTGGGATCACGAAAGTTCATAGGTACATTGATCATGACTGGCAGATGACTCCTATTGATTTTCAGGTCACTAGGTCAAAGGTCAAGGTCACAGTGACCTAGCGCATTTGGGGGCATGCGTGTTTTACAAACAGCCCTTGTTTCGGTTTTAAGTTAAACTAATTGGGTGAATAACTTTTAAAACTAGCTATATGCCTGCGTTCAGTGGCGGATTAGCGACAATATATTCAACACATGTTCATGTACCTCGTTAGCGTTCGTGTGAAAAGATATCTTTGCGGGAAAAAAAATGGAATATATTATCCACAAAAAAAGCATTTTTTATATTGTTCAACCTATGTTACCAGACCACATCTAGCGTTGAAATACTTGCTATTGCTCTAAGGAACACTGATTCGTTATGGGTTAACTTTATTTCACGAAATATTTTACGAAATATTTGTTGATTTTGAGTTACATGGGGCTTTAAGACATATACATAGTAACTAAATAGCCACTTGTTCTTTGCCTACTTTTACGAAACGTTCGCCTGTGGTTGAAGAATTTAGGTGCACATCTTATGCAGAGCAGAATCATGAGGAATCTGCAGAAATTTATTGTCAAACATGTAAGATTTGTTACTGTAAAGGATATGCTCAGCTTCATATTCGACTTGCTAAAGAGCATACAATTTTTGAAAAGGGGAGAAATTCAGAATTGGCCAGTTAATACGGTTGGAACCTTATTCTGGTTATATTTGTTAACATTAAGAAACTCACTTACATTACTACGATAACATTCAACAAAATATTACGATTTCAAAATCTAACATCAACTTAAATAATCCAAATTAATCCATATTACATACATGTTAACATTATATTGGTCCCCTTCACATGAACTCATAAATTGCAAAGTAAAGCAGACGACCCCGCTGGTGTAAACACAACACGTTTATTGCCAATTGCAATGGAGTACTCTCCCGTTGTGTGCAGTCACCGGAATTAGGTCACCCATTGAAATAGTTTACGATACTAAAGCTTACACGGCACTAGCATCTTTTGCGTTGCTAAACAGTGTGCAAATAAACAACTTTGACAAGGATTTCACAGGAATTAGATATTGTTTTGAATGTAAATCGTTTGTTGTTGCATTGTTAGCATTGGTTTAGAGATTCTGTTATTTGTTTTCTTATGTTACCGGAATTAAGTCACTGGAGGATACCAATATATTTTTAGTTCAAAATGTCGGACATTATTCATGCGTTCATTGTTTTCAGAATAACATAACTTTTGGATTTCCTGAGACTAACACATGTACGTCTGGTAAATGGTGAAAGTTTTTTATAAATTCTTTAAAAAATCTTTAATCTCAATATTTGCCAGTTATAAGTGGAATACCCCAAGGGCGTGTGCTAGGTCCAATTTGGTTTTTCTGCTTTATTAATAACCTAACTGATGTTGTCTCTGTAATCCTGAAAATATTTGCAGATGATACTTAATTATATTCACAAGTACCCAACGTTAAAAATCTGAAAGCTGCAATTTGATCTTGACAAACTTTGCAACTGGAGTGAGAAGTGGACATTGTCCTTTAATGCCGATACATGCAATTTCATGTACATAGAAGTAATGATGATAGGTACAGGTACATTTTAAACAAAGCACAAAGAACTCTAGGACTGATACACAGATCATTTTAATATCTTTACAAGGATATGTTTAATCACTTATACAAATCACTTGTTCAACCCACATATGGATCTAGTGTATGGTCTCCATATTTGAAAAAAACACATTAAACAAATAGAAAATATATGACGAAGAGCTAGCAAACTTGTGTCAAACACGTGTCATCTTCCTTAGAGGTTGAGGGAACTTGGTCTCAGTGATTTTTTGTTCGAATTATATTTTACAGCTGTGCCTTTTTGATTGGGAAAAAGCGCGATAAACCATTAAATTTTGAAAATAAAATATCATTATTAATATGATTATAAATAACAGTATACCAACTGTTAAAAAGTGTATGTTTAACTTCTTTCTAAAATTTATATTATGAAGTGCTAGGAATTAAATTGCTGTAAAATAAACTCAATAACCAAATATTGAGTTTATTGGAAAAGTTTGGCATATTTTGGGGTAATTTTGGTCATATTTTTGGGGGAAAATGTTACTTTTTGCCATTTGGAAACAGCCTTTTGTTACTTTTTGCAACTGGGAAGCAACCTGAAGGAGGCTGTAATTTTGGGCAAAAAGAATCACTGGGTCTTGTAATCTTGTATAGACGTTTTAGAGCAGATATGATTCAGTTGTTTAAACCCATGCACAATATTGCCAATCTGAAAAGGGACAAACTGTTTTCGCTTTCACAAAACGATTTCATAGTCATTCTTTGAAACTCCAGACACCGAAGTGCAAGAAGAATATCAGATTGAATTATTTTGCAATTAGAGCTGTTTCATTTTGGAACAGTCTGAGTAAAGAAACTATTGCTTCACATAATGTGAACCTTTTCAAAACCCAACTGAACAAGGAAAATTGGAACTGTTATTCCATCATGTTATGCCCACAATGAAATTGATTAGTAATCTTACTAGTTGTGAGGACCCTACAGGACAATTATCATCCAATTGGTCAAGATAGCTTTACCGCTAAAATTATAGTCCTTAGTTTCAGTTAATCATTATCGTAAATAGGTATTGTTTGTTCATTTTAGCCTTAGCGGTAAAGTGTCTCCGATTGCTGATGAGCTGACCAACGCGCAGTCCACCGACCTACAGGAACTGTCAGTTGAGCTTAAAACTGTTCTGCTAGAAATCAAGAGCACATAGAGCAGTCAGGAGGCCAGTGTTAAGTCATTGCAAAGAACCTACAAGGAACACGAGGAATTGATGATAGAACAAATGCATGCCGCTATAAATACTGCTATAGATGAGTGTTGTAATAGTTCTGTGAGTACCGGTATGTGTAATGAAAATGAGCCATATTTAAAAGAAGAAATGTGTGAGAGTGTAAATTATATCTTGAATGCATTCTTTAATAGCGCTGTGAAGGAACTGAACAAAATAAAATATGAAGTTACAAGCCTGAAAGATTCCACTACACGTTCCATTCATAAATGCACGGGCCTTCAGAATGACTTGACACAATACTGTGATGTCATGAAGACAATTGGGAATAATCAGAATCTATGTTTTATACTCAGACAAAAAGTCAGTACAGAATACGACAGGCATTGGAAGTGCTTGGCAAATTAAATCATGTGCTCACTGTCCAGGGGAAGTCTTCGAACGATCTGCGAATGTCAGGTGATTCTTTTGAGTGCAGTCTCACAGACTTGTGTGTTCTTCTAGATGGGTGTGTCTTGGTTGCAGACAAGTTTTTTAAGAAAGTCAAGCTTCTGAACCAGCAGTACCACTTGGTGAGTCACTTGGATGTGTTTGCAGGTCCTTGGGGAATGTGTCAGATCACACCCAATAAGGTGGCAATGACTGTGGTTGATAAAGATATAACACATGAGGTCCAGTTCATCACAGTCCACCAGAGCCAGCTTGTACTAGGCAGAAAATTTCAGTTACTACATAGATGTTATGGTATAGCCCATAACCAGGGAGGACATGTACATTGCCGCTGGTACTGCACTGTTCAAGTACTCACTGATCGGAAGACTGGTCTGCAGCCTCTATGAGGATGCTTCACATTATTTGACAGGTAAGAATCATGGTGGATTCATCATGATATCATTATGAATATGCATTACAAAGTAATTGTAAAACGTCATATTTGTAAAATGTTCGTGTCAATATATTGTTATAACACAATTGGGAAATTGTTCGCAATTACTGATTTATAGACATAAATCATTAAGTATTTCGACTGTCAATACATCACTTGTATATAAATACAAACTGAATTTCTGGGAGAGACACACTTTCTGCTCTTTATAATTGTGTTTATCAAAAAACTACATACACTATGTTTTCAAAATAAAATTGTTTCTTGTATGAATGAATTGTATGAATTATCATTAAATTATTGTAGTTGAATAATAAAAGTTATTGAAATGTATGTATTCAATAATAATTATTGATTTTTAATCACTTGCTTTTGTAAATGGTAAAGTACAACTATATAGAAAAGTTAGGTTGTTTTGTAACATTAATGTCCTGTTATAAACACAGACAAACACTAGTCACTACTACAATCGTAATGTTGTATATGTACATGTATATCATAAGCATATGTGTAGGAAATGTGTTATTGCTGCATGTAGTTACATCAGGTGACATATTCATTGTACCGTATAATTGTTTCCATCCGTGTAATTTTATTACACTTCATTTTTCACCTGTCACATTTCAATGTGCCAAACTGTTACACAATAAACTGATACAAAACGTTCATGTCACTATAAACTATTTTTTATTGTTGGAGTTTATGAAGATATTTAAGATGTCTAATTGTCTATTTATAACTACACATATGTAACACAACATCACTGCAGTCATTTGTATTAAGATCATTTAACATAAACAGTATTTCACTATCTTGATGTTACTCTTATTTCAGTATGCTGGTTTGCTGTGAGTCCCACAGGGGACAAGCTGTACATTACCCGCCCCTCAAATTCCAAGCTCCTCACCCTTGCCAGGGATGGAACAGTCCTTGCTTCATAACAGTACACTGCATACCCAGAACTATATGTCCTAGGTGGCGTACATGTTACCCCTGCAGGCCAGGTGCTGGTCTGTGAATGGGTGTCCAACACTATCCTACAGGTGGACAATGGGGGAAGGAGCATACTGGCCACTCTTGCTACACACGAGAGAGATGGAGTGTATAACCCATACTCAGTCTGCTACAGCAGCACAACATCCTCCATCATTGTGGGACAGGCTGGGGATTATTTTCGACTATCTAATAATAAAATCCTGGTGTTAAGAGTGGTATAGCTGACTTGTATGTGAATATAATATGTGTAGTAATATGTGATTTACATTACATTTGTAATGTGGTTTTGTGTATAAGAACATGTTTATTGTCATATGTCAGTAATGTTTTTGCTCAAAATTTGCCATCGATATTCGGCTGTTTCTCAAACATAAAACGTTTTTCCCAAAAATAAGACCCAAAGCTCTTAAACTTTTCAAATAAAATCGATACGAAATCAATAAGGAATGTTATGCAGCGATAATTCCGTCAACAAACTGGTCCAATAAATGAAACACAGTTGTCTTCCTTTTGAAGATTCCACATGGACTGTATCTCTCATTAGCTCTTACTAGTCGCTTGAGTATGTCCTCAGTTTAGTAAGAAGGAAAAAAAAGTGTGACACTTGTATTTATCTTCTGGGAAAAATAAGTATTTGATGTTTTTCACTGTTTGGTTCACTTTCAATGAAATTATCTGAAGATTTGTTCTTGCAAGAATATAATTAAGACACCAAAGACCTGAAGAACATAATGACCAGGCAGCATTCTCATGTTCCACTGAAACCCATGCAAATTCAAATGCACGTGCCATTGTTATTTGATTGAGCAGGTTTATAGCAAAAACTCTACAAGAAGAAGACAATAATATTTAAATATATATATGTATATATAGTTTTATGTTAAAATACGTTTTAATTTTAACCCGATATGATATTAATAAACAACTAATCATAAATTAGATTTAATTCATAACATTGAAAAAGGCTGTGTTTAAATTGTGTATTTTTTAAGTTATAGATTATTGCAAGTAAAACATGGCACGTACAAAAAATATAACTATACGTTAACTTCATTGTAAGTAGAAGTACAAGCTGCACTTTATAATATCAATTAAAAATGCAGTAAACATGCACTTATAAAACAATAGAATACTGTTATGTATAATCATATTCATAATGCTTATTTTTTCCCAATCTCATGGTAAAACGCGCTTTTCTTACCGATCCGAAACTTAAAGCCACAGGTTGTAAAATATAAAGCAAAAACAATCACTGTATGTAACAGTATAGACATGTTTTTATTTTGCAGATACATTTATTTTTTATTCCCCACTGAAGATGGAAGGATATAGTTTTGGCGTTGCCCATCCGTCTGTAACACACTTTTCAGGGCTATATTTCGGTCTAAGAAACTGTATAAGATTTTAACATGAAACTTCAAGGATGTATATCTTTCAACAAGGAAACGTACCATGCACAAGAACCATAATCATGATATAACTTTTCAGGCTATATCTCGGATACTATACAGTGTATTACTTTACCATTTTGGGAATGGGAACGGGTCCCTTTTGATTGGGAAAAATCATGTTGTCTTGACTAAAATTGGGAAAGAAGAGCTGTTGAGTTTTGCTTACAAATACTTCAAAATTGAGAATGCGAGTGTTTTCAATATTTTATTTACATGTACTAATGTTCAACTTCTAGAGAACGATGGGAGATGAAGTAACAAATAAATAAATAACAGCCCCGAATTTGAACGAAAAAAAACACTGCTATACAAGATTTTAACATAAAACATATTCATTTGGTGTTTAGATATTAGTATTTACTATTAATGGGGAGAAGTGCCATGCACAAGTACCATAACCCTACACTTTCTTAAGTTACTGCCCTTTGTTTTTGTATGATGTCATTGTTCAGGGCTATATCTCAGAAACGATACAAGATTTCAACATGAAACTTCATGGGTGTATACATATCAATAATGAAAAGTGCCACGCACAAGAAACATATCCATGCACTTACTTAAATAAGAGTTATTGTCCTTTGTTGTTGTGTATGATGTAAACATTCAGGGCTATATCTCAGATGCTATACAAGATTTCAACATAAAACATGGGTGTATAGATATCAACGAGGGGAATTGAAATGCCCGACACTTTGTTATTTTACAGTGATTTTGATTAAACATGTCTAATTTTGTGAGGATTCTACTATATATCAATACATTTGCACCCATCCATAAACACAATTTATTTGGCGGGGGATATCAATTCAACCAATTTGCTCGTTATACAAATATTCTTGTTTGATTGTCATCTGAAGTGTTTCTTTCGTTGAACATCATAACTAGATATTGTATGTTATAGAATATAATGTGTGATGTTGTCATTACAATTATGTTAGTTATTTCCTTTAATGACAAGTTGTAAAAAACTGTGTATGAAAGAGCAAATGCATTTTGAGTGTAAATTTAATGTCTGTACGCAAACATAGATGTACATGACCCCTGCACTATTGTTTGGACTTTCATTTCTACATACATGTACTTATAGTTTACTTTTTGTCTATGGATTCAAATCAGATAAGCGTTAACACCTTATGGTAGTGCTGTGCTTGTTCTTTGCTTTCTCTAATAACAAATCAAAATGATAAACTGATATTTCCAATAATGTGTCCTCCTTTTCTTTCAGATCCCAGATTGACGCAATCAAACCGGCCCATGAAAAAGACAGCCTGTTGAACAATTTAAAAAGACAGCCTGTTGCAGCAGTTGTTATCAGATTGACGCAAGTCATAACTAGGAAGCTAAAGTTATAAATACATTTGAACATATGCTAGTCCATCATTGCCTGCGTTGGATGCGTTTAAGATTCGCGGTAAGTTGTGAACACTTGCGATGGAAGTCCTTATCTTGGAATATCGGGAAGGGTCCAAAACGAGTAGCATGGTAAAGAAGAAAATAGTGGAATGACAAAGAACAACAAGACATGTGGCCAGCCAAGTCTTGTGGCCAGCCACTTTGTGTCATGTGACCAGTCAAGTTGTGAGGAAAGCAAAAATACTATATGTCATATATATAATGGGAATTATGATGCTGACAGTTATTTGATAATAAAGTTTTGTTTGTTAAATACAGTCAAATAGTTAGATATTATATAATAAAGTTAAGGTGACTTGTTAAAATCAGCCATAAAAAGTACAATTAAAGTGAGAGCAATGGTATATGCTTACAAATGAAAGCACAGTTGTCTCCCTTGTTAGATATTGTGTGTACCTCTGAACATAAGTAAATTCATACAATATTTCAAATTATTTTACACTATATACTCGTTCATTAGTCATTAATAGAATAATCAGTAAAGAAATAAAGTTTGTGTAATTGATTATTTTAATTTGTTATAACATATTAATCAGTAATGACATTTATTAAAATTAATTAAATTTGCAATGCTTAAAGTTTTGGTATTCTGACTTTTATAAGTGCATGTTATTAACAACAATGTAACTTCGTATCTTGTAACAATAATATAATACCTGTTAATTATATTTGCTAATTATTGACTTATGGCTGTTACTTGATTGTGATAGTTTACTAGTTTTGTTACAGCTGTTATCACGTTGACCGCTCCACACGTAATGTTGGTAAAGTGCATGCAATGCGGCCAGTTTCGTAAAACTCCCAATTTAAAACTTTATCTAATGTCTTAAGAACAGATTTCCATATACAAGTTGTTGCTTATATTCAACATTGTTTTTTTAATAAAACATGTCTGTTCTGTTGTTACACAATTGTAAATAGCTTTTTATATGACAATATTGTGTTATAGTTCATGTTTAGCTTAAGTAAAATGGTTGCTATTTAAACATACTAATTATAAGCAATGAACTATAGTGGTTCCAATATATGCAAGGTTCAACATCATGTCTTGACTTGGGAAGCCATTACGCTGGTAAATTCAATAGAAATGTATGTACAATCAATGATGATCCGTGTTGTTGTGTACTGGTTGAAATCTAACGGCATATTCCTTTCCAAGAGGAAGGCCGGAAGTTCATGAGACAAAACAATGCCCAAGTTGTGAATATTTTTGAAAAATACCGCTGAGAAATGCCAAAACATTCTTAAATGTCCATAATAAAAAAAAACAAAAACCGTAAACAATAATTCTTTTGTTGATAATGTCCGTTTTTTCTAGGTCTGCTTGTACTCTGTGTTTGGCATGTAGGAGTATCTTCCCCTGACTCGCTGCGCCCTCTCCAGTAATTAAGTTTTTCACTTTTTGTCTCTAAATATTAAAAAATTAAAATGTTTCAATGTTTGCAAATCCTGGGTTAAACATCACTGCATGCTTGTCATCACTGATTTTTTTTCTAAAGAGAACCTATTAGCTTCAAATTCACAGATGGTTTCTTTAAGCTCACCAATTGTATTTTCCAATTAATTACATTTTGGTTTACACAGTTTTAACTGTTTGCTTATAAGTCCTATGTCCGTTGATTCTGATAGCACACTGACCTTAGCAACGAAATCTTCTGTCTGGCACGCTTTATCTCTTCGTTTGGGGAGATGGGCACATGACTGCTGGCTGAAGAATGAGACAGGCACAATTAAATGCAAAATACTAGTTAGTTTGCTGTAACAGTTATCATACCATATTTTGGAAAAAAAAATGGTACACTTTACAATCCTTACTGCTTTGCCTGTATAATGGACACGTTACCCCATATAAGGAAATTTGCAAAAAATGATAATCAGTTCTTCTTGTTATAGCGGCAATTACCACATCCGTAGACACAGCACATCTGGCCCATACTTTTTGACCGAGCCATGTTCTAAAAAACACAACTTAATAAATATTCTATAAGATATTTGGATTTGTATTACCTCAATTTAAAATAGACACAAATATTAAAATATGAATGGGAAATACATGGTTTAACATTAATTGTAATTAATTGCATTAAGTGGAACATATTGTAGAACAACAGTCACGCAAGCTGAAACGTAACATTAGACCAGCACATTTCCTTAATACGATGAAATTAAAATTTCGTTAAACTTCAGTTCGGGTTTAAAAAAAATCAACCTATTGACAAATATAACGAATATATTTATCCAGGTTAACGCATATATAAAATAAGCAATGTATACCTAATACGATTTTTATGGCTGAATACACTCGATTTATCGTAAAAACTTCCGCGTCTTTGAACATTTTAGATATAATTTATTGACAGGAAATAAACGACTTCAATTGGAAACTATCACGCTACTTATATTTACTGACACTACTGATGTCGTTTTGTGTTGCAAATATCGTTACGTCGCCGAATTTTCAAAAGCTTGAAGGGTCTAAATCGGATTAGGCGTTGTCTGGCAATATCAGAAATGGCATCACGTTCAGACTCGATCTGGAATTCTACGAGTCACGTGACTTCGCGCCTCGTAAATGTTGGCGTTTTGGGAAAAGTGTATATTAGGCTTAGTTATTGACTGGTGATTAACTCGTTTAGTCAATATCTCAGGCACGAATACTGTCTTGTAGAAATTGTGCAAGGCTGGCAGCCATAGAGAATCCCAGAAGGCTTCGTCAACTGGAAACGCTCAATGAATACTTCGCCTTTCCAAGTAACCCAACACAATTGAAAATAGTCTTAATGGTTTCTGCTCACCTGGACCACACCTTTCAGTTTTTGGAGACAAATGGCTGCTTTTTAAAAGCTTCATTTACACTTAAGCCGCCACGAGACATGGGGCATTTCACCTCAGGACATCCGAAGCTGTCTAGACCGGCGTCACATGATATACTAGCTCATCGACTGAAGCACCCAGCCATGTAAAATTCTAATATAATAACAGATCCATTTTTTTCAACAAACATTCATCCCCTTGTTACCATTTCTTAAATAGTCCTTTATCGCAATATCTTTATTTTGCGCCCCATATGATATTACTTTGGAAGTAAAGCACGTTTTTCAATACACCATCTGGTCTATGTACTTGTACTATTAAACCATTTAAAGCACATGAGCTGAAAAACGGATGTTTGCATGTACAATCTTTTAAATTGTTTTGACAATTTTCAAATGGGAGGAGAAAGAGTACATATAAACTGTTTATTTCGAATCCCAGGTCCTTATTTTGTGTCACAATATTCTAATTTGCTTATTGATATAGCACCTATAAAAAAGTAAGATGACACAATTTCAGACTCTGTTTAGTGTCTTATATCCTAAAGTACCTCTTTAATAATAAAAGGATTAATAAAAACACACATAGGATATTGTTTTAAATACTTTAAAATAAAGTGTTGTCAATTTAAGATATGAGCAAATATAAGGTGTAAGTACAGCACAATAACACTGTCACATAGACCATAGTAGCTAAAGTTTATTTCAATTGGAAACATATACTTTGATTACCTAAAACCATCTCATTACAATTAATATTGGATGGACAATTTTGTTATGAGGCACTTATTTTTCTTAATAAATTATTAATCAACTACAGAAGTAAGTAATTAGAATAATAATAATTAATTATGTTCATCAAAGTATTTATATAATGGATTATTGAGTAAATAATAATATGCTTATGACACATGAAGCGATAACTGTTCAGGGCTCAATACTTATTAAAAATAATAGGAAAAGAAATTCAACTTTTTAAAAACTGATTTTATGCATATTTTATGATGTTGACAGTAAATCCTTAAGCGCTTTGTGCTAATGTTTAGCTCACCGGAGCACAACGTTCTCATAGTGAGCTTTTGTGATCGCCTTTTGTCCGTCGTACGTCGTTAAGATTTACCTTGTTAACACTCTAAATGCCACATTTATGTCCCAATCTTTAGGAAACATGACCAGAACGAGAGTCCCAATAAAATATTGGATGAGTGCAAAAATGGTTCCGGTTGGTTGAAAAACATGGCTGTCAGGGTGTTCCCTATATGGCTATTGTAAAACCTTGTTAACAATCTGGAAGTCACATGAATTTTCCAATTGTCGTAAAACTTAGTCAGAACATTAGTTTTCAAGTTATCTTGGATGGGTTCGAAAACGGTTCCGGTCCGTCCAAAAAATGGCCGCCTGGAGGCCGGGGCATTTTTCCTGGCTATAGTTAAACATTGTTAGCCCTCTAGACGTCACATTTATAGTCCAATCTGTATGAATCTTAGTCAGAACATTGTTTCTTATGATAGCTCGGCGGAGTTAAAAAATGGTTATGGTTCGTCGAAAAACATGGCCGCCAGAGGGGGGGGGGCGGGAAATATTTTCTTATATGGCTATAGTGAAACCTTTTTAACACTCTAGAACACACATTTTTTTGTAAATCTAAATGAACGGTAGTCAGAATACTTGTTCTAATAACCTATCGGTCGAGTTCGAAAATTCTTCTTGTTTGTTGAAAAACATGGCCGCCGCGAGGCGGGGCAGTTTTCCTTATATGGCTTTAGTGAAAACTGGTTGACGTCATATTAGCCAAATTTATAGGCCGATCTTCATGAAATCTGGTCAGAACATTTGTCCCAATAACATCTCGGCTGAGCTTGAAACTGGGTCATGTTATCTAAAATACTATTTCATTAGGTCAAATTAATAAAACATGTTAATACTTTTGAAGTCACTTCTTTGGTCCAACCTTCATGAATCAGCTCACACTTTAGAATAGTCTAGTTTTTTTGGGTCTCATGTGAGCGCCTTAGGGCCCATGACCCTCCTTTTTGTATTTGTGAAAAAAAAATCATAAAATGAAATTACTAGGAAAACTCTTTCTTGGCATACGTTCTTGCTTTTCTCTTGGTGATGGAGTACAGGTCCATGGTTACGTTCTGATTTGCTGCCTCTTTTGCTTCTGTTGACATTTCCTCTGTGGAGTAACGCTTATCTGCTCTTATATTTGTTCCAGCTCTTGATCTTCTGTTGTTGACACTTGCTTCTTTCCTCTTCTTTCTTCTACTTTCTGTAGCGTTTCTGCTGATATCCACTCCTTGTGGGTGTACGACTTGGGCCCATTACTTCCTTGCATGTGGAGGTCATTGCTTCTTTCACTTTCTGCCACTTCTTCTCTATCGTCTTGTTATCCGCTATGACATTGACCTCTTTAAGCTTCCAGGGTTCTTTCAGCGTAGCGGTGTTGTAACGATGCGGTGGCTGGATTCCCTGTCCAACTCTTTGTAAGCTTCAGTTTTAAGAGAGCGACGAAACTTCCTAACGATGCACAGATATTCAATATGGTTCTCCAATGACATGTTTGTTGGCACAAAGTTGCCTTGTGTTTCCTTCTTTTGTCCTAAACTCTTCCTCCGATGACCATGTTACCTGTGAATCTCTCACTATTGTCGTTCATCTCGCATAGCCCTCGCTGTGCCATGACCCCCTCATATCCTCGGATGTCACTGCCGATCTTGGATTGAAGTTACACATTAAAATGATGTTGCTCCTCTTTGGTCTGTCTTGTATGATAGTTGACAGTCTGTTGTAAAAGTTGTCATTCTCGTCCTCTTTTTCACTGTCTTTCGTCAGGGCGTAGCACATTATTATCTCCATACCGATCCTCTTCGTCTTTGAATGGAAAGAGGCTGTCATGATCCGTGGCCCGTGCGCCTCCCACTCGATGAGCGCTCTCTGTGCCGACTTGGAGAGCATCATACCTTCTTCCTATGTGTGTACTGCATCCTCCAGGTAATGCTCCGAGTAACTTACCGGAAGTCACTCGCTTATGCCCAGAACCAAACAATCTTAATTTCCTGATTCATAGGATGGTGAGGTTGAACTTGCTCATCTCTGTAGCTACTTGCGCTGTCTTTCCGGTCCCTTACATGGTTTGGATATGTAATTTACTGATGGTTGTTGTGATCCTGGTGGAGATGATTGTCGTCGGAATGACGGCTTCCTGTTTACTCTGGCAGGTTTCATTCGCCCTCCAGCTGGAAGTCTCTCAAGTCCGCGTTGTCTGTTGTATTGCTATTTGGCCTTTCTGTAGTTAGTGGATTTTTTACAGGGAACGGTAGCTGACCATGCTCCCAACTCTCCGTTTTCAGTCGGGCTTGCGACCGTCCATTGCAGTAAAGAGTTTAAAGCAAGTATACACGAATTGTATCTCAACATTTTATTTTTGCAAAGTCAAATCTTACATGAAAATGACAGAGAAAGGTTAAGTAAAATATATCAAATATTGTTTACGTGTGAAAGTCATAATCACACGTGTACTTCGACAAAAAATATCAAGTCGCATTTGTTTCCATTCCAAAAATAAATTGTGTCTTTGTGTCGCATGATTACAGTCGCATAGCTTAGTCGGTATTATTCAACAAATTTCTTTTGTACATGAATGAACATTAATTAATTTTTGATTGTCACGCACACAATTATTAACAATCGTATAAAATATATATTTTTTTGATGTTCTGGTTCTACGAAATATATTTTTTTTGATGTTCTGGTACTACTTGTTCTTAACTTTTACTCTAATTTTCTGTATTAATAATTGCTATCTATCTGTTTTGATTTTTTTAGATCGTATATACTTTAAATTGAGAAGTCTTTCACATTCTTGCAATTTAAAGGTTAAGTTTTTAAGCATTTACCAAACTCAAAATTAAATAATGACAATTAACATAATAAATCATACATACAAAATATTACATGCTGTTATAGCATTCGAGACAAGTCATAAATTATTTTCAATAACTTTGTACGAGACAATTAAACAATATTGAATCATTGAATATTTGATTTTCACGTCATCAATTCAGGTACACAGTCAACAGTACTAACAGCTATGTTTGTATGAGATTAATTTATCAATCATTGACATGACCAACACACACGAAAACAATATCTTGCCCATAGGTCGTATATGAATAATGGAAAACGTACATTGTATTGTACATGTGTCACTATACAGCATTCCAGATTGTAAATGATACATTTCTGTTTTTGAGAGAATAGTGCTCAGGAAATACCATATACATAGATCTACATAGGTGTGGACTGGAGAAATATAAAAACCCGCGATCGATACATTCCAAATTTTCAATAAGTGTAGAATTTCTTCTTGTATTTACGTTATATAATATTGTTTAACAAGTCGAAGTTTACTATGACGAAACTATTACTACTGAGAGATGAAGCTAAATCAACCAGAGGATACGTTTGACCGTTTATCCGTTTTATTGCAGTGATAATATAGAAAATGTACACATATATACAAAAATATAATCATGTTAAAATAAATATGCTAAGCATGAAAGGAAGTGTACACTCATATACAAAAACACAGATTATAAGCTACTATGCTAGGTATGCATTTTCAAACAAGCACGCTCAGTACTAAATAAGTAAAACTGGTTTTACACTGAATAAAAGCAATATTCATTTATCTGCTATAACAAGGATGTTGCCAAACGAAATCAAATAAACAAACTACCGATTGTCGTAGTTGTATTTACTGTGAAAGCTTAAGATTGTTGTATAACGAAGTTAAAAAAACATGTATCGAAAATTAAAATTACTCTTCTAGATTCGATACACAAAGTCGACGTAAAACCCTTCTTATATAAATAGATTTCTAATTTAAATGTTGACTTAGTATGTCATTAAGGAATTAAAGGGCTTGATTAGGGGTTTTTGTATTTGGAAAAAAATGTCATTAAATACTTGCAAATCTATAATATTTTGAATAGTCTTGACTTATTATAATAGCAAGAAAAAGGGTGATAAAAAACAAGTATTGCCTTATTAGGGATTTGAATCCGGGATCTCTGGAAGCAAATGCTAGTGCGATTAAACTGCGCCACGCAGGTTCCCGAAATAACAAGCGCACGCAGGTTCCCGAAATAACAAGCGAAACATACACTCTTTCTTAGAACTCAACGTTTTGTTTACACATTATCGAGGAAAAGTGTGCCAAACTCTTTATTATTGACCGATTTCGAATGATGATTTTCCATTAATTAACCAATATTTTTAACATTTTATCCAAGTCATGATAGTTTTTTCGCTTGTTTGCAAACATTGTTTTTCTGAATCTCTGATAATTATTGTGAACATCTTTATTTACCAAACTATGAACACGTCCCTTAAACATACTCACGTGAAACATATCAGTTAAATTTTCCATAATATAAAAGTAATAAGTGGTTACTCTAATTGCTTAACATTATTTGTCACCTTAAGCATAAATTCGCATGTATTGACCGGACAACTCTATGTTTTGTGCATGTATATATTTGTTTATCATGCAGGATTTTCTTTAAATAAACTTAACTTTGCTGATTGCTTATAAATTATCAAGAAAATGAAATCACTTAAGAAAGCTTTTTGTATTTTATGTCAAGTGCATCGCCAATTTGGAAATGTAAAACACACACACGCTGTTTATCCATTGTCTAGCGTTGAAAAGTGTTCGAACAACATCAAATTTGTAACAGTGTATATCGCTGTCATTGTTGTAAACCAAACATGTCAATACAGGTAGTCCGTAAAAAGTATCTGTCAGAAAGCAATTTTGAGTATTACTGTGTATGTCCTCTCGAGTAAAAGTTGCTCTTTTAAGGTATCTTACGGTTACAGGGATCTGGTAAACGCCGTATTCGACCATCTGGGAAATGCTTGATTAAATATCTGCAAAAATAAAAATATGTTGTTACCGAAGGGTTGCGTCTCATTGAATTTCTTTATCTGGAGGTATTTGTTTTGCTTTCTCATCTATTGCAACTTATAACACATTTCGACAATAACGGGAGCTTTATATATCATTTCAGTCTAATCTTGTTTAAATCATTAGATATAAATAGAACATGTTGACCGGAATATTATAACGTACATTTTATTCTCATCAATATATTTCTTACTATTCTTTGCAACCCAGAGTACAGGTGAATATCAGTAGACCCACTCTCAGTCCTTGGCGTTGTCCAATAATCCGAACTTTCGTCCTGCATTGTGCGCCTGCAAAGCATTTCGTCAAAATTCATATAGCACTTTTAATAATATTAAATATTAAAACAGTCATATTTAGTTTACTATCTTATACCATTTTAAGTATTAATTTCAGACATCAAAATATTTGTTTGAAAAAGTATGTTATATAAGGCCTCGGGACATACATACCCATAAGCTTAATATTTTTCATCTTTACCCCGGGCTCATAAGCTCAGCATTGCATGAAGGTGACCACGCCTTTAACACAATAAAATTGTCAGTTAGAGGAACCGGAAATAAACTGGACACACATTACTGTATATAACTGTAGTAAGTACGTAGTACCTTTTTCGAATGTATGCCAGTATCAAAACAATGGCAAGAACAATTACAACGGTCACGCCTCCTCCAATTGCAGCCGCTGTCCTACCACCAGAATCTCCACACAATATAACAAATAAAAGATTCAACACATGAATTTACAAAACTCACAGATCCCACCCGATTTTCAAGTAAACCTATACAAACATCAAACATTGTCAGGGTCTTTCTTTAATAAACATGTACGTGAATATTAATTTTAAAGGTACACTTATGTCCAGTGATGTTTCGTGTTAATTACTACTAACAAAATACCGAACCTTGTTCATATGTTGCCCCGGTGAATCCATTTCTACATCCAAACATGCATGTTCCGTTGTCATGGTTACAACGCGAGCTAAATTCACTTTGTGCACAGTTTTTTTGGACACGGAATGTCACACTTCCTACCATAGAAATGGGTTGCGCATCCCAGATCACAATCACCACCGTGCATTCCAAAACCCATCTTTGCAACCAGATGTTCGTGATCCATTCGCCTCACATGTTCCATCTACTTTGTTACAAATGTTATCAAAGCATCCTTTTGGGCTAAATTAGCAAAGGGCGCTATAATATCCCGGAGCACAATATTCACACTTATCGCCGATAAAGTTTGGAGCACATGTGCATTTTCCATCCATAAACTTACATACATCACCGATGCATCCTTGAGAGCAATTAAAATCACAATACTTTCCGTACTTTCCATCTTTGCATGTGTCTGCATCCAAACACGCCAAACAGTTCGATTTACACTTACTATTGCAATTATTTAACTTAGTGTGATACCCGTTAATGCATGCATTGCATTGACCTGAAGTGGAACAAATGCAATTTGTTGAGGAGCAAACAATATAACATGTATTTCCAGAAAATCCGGGTTTACATTCTTGGCATACTTTTGCGTTTGTACATTTTGAACAACCCTAAATATTTTTTTTTACATACATACTGGTTCATCTAATATCCATCTATACAGTCTCTACAGTTAGAACCATTGTCACATATGCAACCTTCATGCATGCAAGGTGCACATGGAGTGCCCAAGTATCCAGATTCTCAGGCGAGGATTTAAAATTTCACTAAAATTTTAAGTGCATATCATGACTGTTAAAGCAGATATGGTCATAAGGAAAATATATTTCACATACATTTAGCTTTTAACTTTAACATTTGACATTTAAACGTCAACGTTGCAAAACCTATTTGTAAATCATGAAATGTTTGATTGGTGATGATTTTGTTTTAATATTGTCTGATGTACAACATATATAATTTATTATTCAAATACTCTATTAAAAATATTCACATATTATTCTGCTTGTTTAAACGAATACACGTGTTATAATACATATTCATATTAAAAACAACATAAAATATGAAACACTTTCCTCAAACGGACATACTGGAATTAGTGAAGACTGTACAATGGGGTTAATATGTGAAACATAATTTTCATAAATGAGAATTTCACACAAACTCACCGACTGAGTGCAAACCCGCAACAAGGATCCAAATAAAACATATCCGAAGCGGCATGTTTTTAATTGACTGCCGTTGCTATTTTAACATAAATTGCATTTGCTTCATATGTCGCCACAAAAGCACAATTTGCCAACAATCAATGTAACAGCAGGTATTGCTGTACACATGCCAGTATGTACCTTCTTATACAATATACTTGACTAAGATATATATTTAAAATTCAAACGCCAGTTTTCATAAAAAAGATCTAACTTTAACTTTATAACTTTAACTTCCTGGTCCAACAATCCATTAAACTATTAACTATTAATTATATTCCCTACATAATTTAAGTAAGGAAAATCGATATATTATCGAATATTGAATTACATAATATATAAACGTATGTATGAAGCAAGAGCTAATGCTAATGCTATTGTTACATGTATGAGCTATAATTGACATGCATTTTAGTATAGCTAACTGTAAGAAAGCTGAATATACGAGAACTATTTTATTACTATAAAATATTTTGCTATTATTCTTAAACATCTACATACTGTTATGTTTACTAGTATCAAAAGCATGTGACTCACGAAATAAATGCTGTTAATATGGGTTAGAACAAGTATAATTATTATAACATAAAATAGCTTCATCATAATTTGAATAGTTACACATATTGAATTATAGATATTCTATCGATAGTTATTTATTAAATATTAAATAATACATGTATGTATTGTGGCAATGAAACGTATTATTATTTTGTATAATCACGAACAATTTACTTTGTTAACACTGTACGCATATTTTGTCCACTTGGGCTTTTGACCTTCTGGATGTTTTGTAATAAAACTTGAAACTATCATAATTTATAAACGTATGTAACATATTTAATTTCTACAATAAAGTCGATGATCTAGTGTAATGCTTCAATCCTTTTGGAATTAAGTATATAATTTTAACATTTTAAGTTCACACGTCACAGCATGGTCAACGAGGAAAAATGACTAAATGAATACATCCATCAAACGTCAAAGAAAAAAACGAAACAGCACAGTAAACTTACCCAACATTTTGAGTAATACTATATGTTAAGTTTAAAATTATATTTTGTGAAATAATGATAACATCGACCAGGCAACAATGAACATTTTTCAGAACATTTTCCTGTAGTTCTTTTTTTTAACTGGAATATAATCTTCGTTATATAATATTTCAATTACTGTACAAGTAGTTCGACGGAATTGAATAAACTGTCTGTTGACCTTCAATGACGGTTGTTCTGTGCAGCGTTTTGGTTGTAAGAGCTTCTCTCTTTTCCATCAGGGATGTTGTTATCTACTTATGTATTATAATATCCCTGGTTTGAAGGATCTGTACAAATGTAAAAATAAGTTTTTTTTTATTTTATTTACAAAATGACACAATAGTTCGTATACTATTCTTATGACTGTTCTCAAACCTTGAAATAATAATACTCTATTTGCTTTTGTATTAACAATGATTTTGAATTGCATTATTATATTACCATTTCCGGATCCGTTGAGTCCAGAATAGACATGAAGGTCTGTAGCCTCGTTTGAACGCACCTGGGTTGTTTCATATTCCGTAGATTGGAGCCGTTCATTGCGCCTACAAGGTAATTATGGTGAGTATGGATGCAAACAAGTTATAGTATTGTCGAAATAAAACATTTGTTGTTAACCGTGTAAATATATACAATAAAAACTAATACAAATCAATAATAATGTATACTGTACAAAACCTTGTACGGATGTACACCAATACACCAACCAGAACCAATCCTACAACAACACCAGCTGCAACTCCACCGACAATTCCTGCAGTTTGACCTCTTGAGTCACTTGCTATTCCAGAAGATACTGTTGGCAAAACATGAGTATAGGGCATTACTAATTGGCCGCATATTATTACGTGACGAAAATAACTATTATGTTGATGCCTGCGGTCATATTTCTATGTAATTATGGCTTACATGATTTGCATACGCACAATGTGGCAACTTAAGTACATTGTATCGTAACAAAAATCCATAAAAATGTAATATATATATATATACTATATATTTTGTGCAGATGCACTAGCATCTACAACATTATTAACATTTAGTCAACGCCCGTCCCAACAAGATATATCAAAAGTATGAACGAATACTAACACGGTCTACAAGATTCCAATGTCGTCTCCTTTCTTATTCCATTCTTGCAAACGCCGTTTTCCTGCTGAGAACATAGTGAGCCCGTCCCGCCATCAGCACAATTGTCATGTCGCACTTCTTACAGTAGAAGTTTGTAGAACATCCCATGTTGCAGTCGCCATTTAAAGAACAAGACTGGTTAAGGCTATGCTTGCTGCACTCGAAATCGCAAGTAAATCCAAACATATGATTTGATTTACATGACATGCACCGTCCGTTCGTCTGATTACAGGTTAAACAGTTTACACTGCATGTTGCGCTACAATCATTGTTATTTTTTTGGTTTGCAGGTACATGCCTCGCCTAATTTATTACAAAAACCAGCGTCCCATCCTTTAGAGCAGATCATTTCACAAACTGTACCGTACCTTCCCGGCACACATTGGTCACATCTTGATCCAGCAAAATCAGCAACACAGCTACATGTCCCGTCCATTTTATTGCATGACCTTCCTACACACCCTTTAGAGCAAGTCGAATCACATGACGTACCATACCTACCCGGTTTGCAAGTGATGCAAGTGGTTCCATCGGAACACGTCGACCAGTTTGAATAGCACTCATTTGTGCAGTTATTAGCTGTATTATAATATCCGCTTTTACATGCATTGCACGTGCCTTCAAGTGTGCATATGCAGTTGTTTAAAGCTCAGTTGATAGTATTTTCACATTTACTTCCTGTGTATCCCGGTTTACAGGATTCACACGATGTTACATCTAAACAACTTAAGCAGTTATAAGGACAGTGGTAACACAGATAATTGTACTTGTAATATCCTTCCAAACAAGTGAAACAAGTATTCGCATTGCCGCAAGTGCAATCTTCAAAAGTACATGTTTGGCAAGGATCTCCCCAATACCCTGGATCACATGCAGCAGTTGCATGTATCATCCCTGTAATAAAAAAAAACATACTGTGAAATCAGTAAGTTACAAAACAATTCACACACACTTGCTAAGTTCGTGTTTGTATGGAATACATCTCTAAAGTTTTTGTTAATTATGTAGGTGACTTTTGTAAAATAAACAATTATAAAACTTACAATTAAAAGGGAATGTAAACACGTGCCAAAAGCATTGTATACGCACAGCTTTGCTGAAATGAATACATGTACAATCATAGTTTTTGTTTAAAAGAAAGAGTAATACAATCGTCATTTAAGACGTGATGGCTTTAAATTCGCTTCCATAAATTCAGATAATATGTTTAAGCAAATAGAAAACAAACATCAATCTGTATGTGTTTGTATTGGTTTATTAATTTGCTACAATAAAGTTGTTATTTAAATAAATATCGCATATGATTACACACGAAGATATAAATTCAACAAACCATAAAATGCTATTATTTATATATTTTATAAGCATATACCCGTGTTAATATTAAGTTTGTTACGCACAATTAACAAACGAACACACGCTTGATTTAATCCCATTGCTTTCAGGTGAATTCTTCTATAAATGTTGACGCTTCGTGCTCTAAATACCACTGCATTCAGTTTTAACCGGGTGTTATATTCTTTTCAAATACACACTCAGTCACGTTCGGGTCTCAATATACTTTCTTAACCACTTCCTTGTTCACGAGATACATTTTGCGGTGTAGTTATATCTTGAAATCGAATCTGCTGAATGTAATTTAACATTGTAAAACTTAAATTCAAAAGTAGGTAAGATGTTCTAAATAATGTAATACTTCTGTATATAATATATAATATAAACTTGTTATTTATAGAAAAAATGGTCTTCGAAAACAGGCTGCATCAAAAGTAAGACATTCCTAAATTCATGTATACGAAATTGTATTGCAACGTTAACTGTATTACAGCACGAACGAACAACAGATGGGCCTTGTAAACAAAACGTTTGATACAAAAAATACACTTTTTACTGCAAGTATTATATCTCATAAAGGGCCAACAAGTGTTACTTGGGCGTTCTTGTGAATCTTGACATCTAAACTACGTATATTGTCAACGTCCATAGCACAGTTATTTAAAACATTTACGGTCATTAAAGCTAATGACAAGTAAACTTAAAACAAATATAAGAAGACACTTAGTTATCAAGCATTTAAAAAGTTACCTTAAAAGTTTGGATAATTCCGCTCATATTTTGATGTATTTTGCAAAAGCTTTTGTCAAATATTGAGTGTACTAGTTTTTTTCAGATTTAAGTTAGGATCCATTTCCAAAACAGAAAAAAAAGCATTTCAAAGGGGGCATATATATTTCTCATTGTTCGTCCGTCCATTCTTCCGAATTAATACTGTCTGTCAGTCTGATAGTTGTGTCGCATGTAACAAACATAATAATTTCAGACAAAAGATTAAGATTATGGCAGTTGTAAACCTGTAGGAAACTGCAAATTTATTTATCTATGTCTTCATCTCATTTTCTTCGGTCCATTTCGTTTCAAACTTCCTTGATGATATATTACCAGTTAAAGTTTATATTGTGTGACATCTATTAGAGCGTGCTATTAAAGCTACCATATTTAAAGTCACAAGACGAAGTTTAAACGAAACGTACCGAAAAAGTATGTTTTCGTAAGGTATTTATTTTACATACCTCTACGCAATTGACGGGAAACACTAGATTGAACATTCACCATAGACACAAATTGGGCATGCGCAATTTGCATTATGCAAAATTTAAAAATGCTTAAGTTCTTATAATTATATTCCTTAAACATGTTAAAGTAGATTGTATCAGCAAAAAAATATGTTACACAAATCACGCCCCTTGGTTTAAAACTGGCAACACTTCAGGGTATCATATTATATTGACTTAAATCGCAAGACTATTTGGTATGGTAGATCATACAGTGGTCTTAACAACATTTGTACAACTCATGTCCCTGGAATCCAAACGAGAAACCATATTTTTCGACCAATTCTTAGACTTACGTCTCAAAATAAAGAATATTCTTAAAACTGTAATGTTATAAATCTTCATTATTGTGGAGTCTAACTTGACATTTAACAAACCAAATTTCATCATTCTTCATACAAAACAGTCTGCTCATGGCATCTGCACAATTGAAAGCATGTATCAACTCAAGCTTTGAAGTAAGATTTCTTTAATATTAAGTCAAGTCTTATATATATTAGGCTTAGCAAAACAACTTAAACACATGAAACTACAAGACAGAGAGGTGTATTATTTGGAGCATAATGTTATACAGTCATGTATAATTTTGTTGAATCATGTACCTGAGGTAAAAACTGGCAACACCCCATATGCCACATTGGTATTAAGAGGTTCTAAGCTTTTTTTTTAATCTTTGAAACCACAAGGCCCAGAGATGTTATTATTGGTATGTGCCATTGTAAAGTTGTCCTCTTCAAATGTTGATCAAATAATTCCTCTGGGATAAAAACTGACCACGCCCCAAGGATCACAAATCTGCATATTACGGCATTGCTTTAGAGACTATGAGTCACTTACCTGACAGGTTCAGTGTGTGCAAATATATTTGTTACTATATGATTCATTTTTAAATCGCATATATTCCTATCAACTAGTGCAGATTTTTTATTCAGCATAATAAATCGGTTGTAGTATGTCCTATATTTTATAGTCGCAATTTCACAAGTTTTACAGACGATGATACCATCAATATAAAGTTAAGAAAAATGCCAGTACAAATATATACATATACAAAAATCACCACGAATTTACACTTATTCGCAAAATGTTTTCGTCAGTGTGAGCACAACAGCGAATTTACACATGTAATAAATATATATTTTACATTAAATTACAAACCGAACCTATATCGCACATACGCTCGTGCATGCGTCAATAAATATTTAATCTTCCTGAATAATTGTTCCAATCGTTTTAAATCTGTTTTCTATGTATATAGTGTATCAACCCCCCATCGTTTAATTTGCAGTTAAATCCTGTATAACATCAATGGTTGCATACAAATATCGGGCCAGTCAATCGATGCAGCAGTCTAATATACACTTGGAGACTTTTATAACGCAGCACTTCAAACTTGAATGTCTCAGTTATGAGTGTCGATCTTGATTTGAAATTGTACGGTCATGTGATAGTTTGACTACATTCTGCGCAAGCTAACGGTGAACTCATTCATCATCGGGCGCTTTAGTACGTGGGGTAGGTATGGTTTCATGTTTTTGCTCGTGGAAATGATAAAATGCGATATAATTATCCTTTTTTTTTGCAATTTCATAACTTGTATCGTTCACTACTTCACATTTATCACACACAATGACAAAAAGCTTATTATGTATACTTTATTGTACACAACAAGAATATAATGTTTAATTTATTGTACACAACAAGCTCCTCCGCATAACACGGGTGCTAATTTTTCTCTGCATTTACACTCAGGATAATACGTTATGAATGGATAATGAAACACATAAGCACTAATATAATTGTTCAGATGCGGGCACATTGAACTCTGACAATAGTTCTACTGATTCTAAAACGATATAAAAAACATCAAGTGCCTTTGAATTAAGCATACGCGATTCATCAAACAAATACAATACATCATTACATTAAGCTGAAAAGATTATTTGCATACATATAATTACAATTTACAGTTAACAAAACAAAATCAAAAAACTAAATACAATTAATAACAAATGAATTATATTTCTTTCTTTACGTCCAAGTCGCTTGGAATGTTTCAATCCTTTTGAAATTCAGAAGAAAAAAACAGGTAAACTTTCAAGTTCGTATCTGAGAGCATGGGCAGACATTCAGAACAGATGTCAAATTTGCCACAAATTCAAATGAACTGTACACAACAAAACTGTTCGGACCTTCGGGTAATATTTAAGCTTTTTTGTCAAATACATTTTGTAAAAAATTTGCAAACTCGACCCGACAACAGGCGACAGTTTAGTCAACAGTTTACTGTATTTCATTTAAGTATAGAACATAAATCTTGTCATCAGACATTTTGTCAAATGCGGATGATACTGAATATTTTGAGTACTGCATGGGTATTACGGAAGCATGTGTAAGGCTGTCTGTTGACCGTTATCGAGGGTTGCTTTGTTCGCAGTTTTGGTAGTCAAAGCTGCTCATAATGCCATCTTCCGATGTGTTGTAATAAAACTGGTCTGAAGGATCTGTAAACATGTATAATCTTATACAGTTACTTTTATTGAGTCAACACAATTACAAGGTAAACAGTTTTATATAAGCAAGATGCATTGTGGTTTTTTTCAAAAAAACTTAAATAGCATACTCAAAGTAACTTTACGTTTGTTTTTTATTTACAATTATTTTCAAATCCCTTATATAAACTTACCATGTCCGCGTTAATTGAGTCCAGAATATACATGCAGATCCGAAGCTTGATTTGAACCCATCTGAGTTGTTTCATATTCTGAAGATTGGGGCCGTGTATTTCGCCTACAAAGTAATACACAAGTTTTTCAACAATGCCTGGTATGGATGCATCACAGGTTATTGTATTGTCTAACTTAAACATTTGTTAGAAACTAATTATATTTATACGTGACTGAGAATTATTTAAATGTATTTAAAACTTATACAGTACAATACCTTGTGCGAACGTACATTACTGCTCCAACCAGAACCAATCCGACAAAAATAACAGCTGCGACTCCACCCACAATTCAAGCAGTTTGGCCGCAGGAGTCGCCTGTCATCTGGTTAGATACTGCTGGAAAAGGTGTTGTATGAAAATGGTAATTTGCCGCATATAAAGGCCCGAGGACGTTAACTTGAATATATTTTCGCTTGATGCCTATTGTCTTACATAATTTGTATATGCATAAGTTGACACAATAAGTACATCGTATCAGTCACACAATTTATAACATTTGATTTAGGTACATTTATTAAACTTTTGACCTAATAATATGGACAAATCAACGAATACATACCCGGTGTACACGTTTCCGATTTCACTCCATCTCTTACCCCATTCTTGCAAACCCCGTTTTGCTGCAAACACCGTGACCCCGTCACGACGTCATTGCAATTTTCGGGACACGGGATGTCGCACTTCTTGCCAAAGAAGTTTGAAGTACATCCGAGATTGCAGTCCCCACGTATAAAACATGACTGGTTGAGACAATGTTTGCTGCATTCAATATCACACATGAAACCGAACATGTCCTTTGATCCACATGACACGCATCCGCCATTGGTCTGATTGCATACCTGGCAGTTTGAACTGCAAGTTATTGTGAAAGTTTTGTTATAATGATCACAGATTAGTCCCGAATAATAAGGCATGCATGTACACGTTCTGGTAACTCGATTACACCCATTATAATCGCATCCTTGTGAACATTGTAGGTCACACAGAGCGCCATACCTTCCGGTCAAACATCGATAACATGTTGGTCCGGTAAAGTTCGGCGAACACAGGCAAGTTCCATTATTCCGGTCACATGTGTTATTAACACATCCTTGTGAACAATTGAGCTCACAAGAAGGTCCAAATCTTCCGGATATACATTGGTCACAACGGGCTCCTGTAAAACTTTCTACACAGCTGCAGGTTCCAGCTGATCCAAAACATACATCGTTCATGCAACCTTCTGAGCACGAAATGTTACAAAAAATACCGTAACGTCCATTTTCACATTGATCGCATTTTTCTCCTCTAAAATTTGGCAAACAATTACAATAACCATCAATTCTGTTACATACAGTGCTGACACATCCAGTCGAACACGTTTTATCGCAAAAAGTGCCATACTTTCCAGGTACACACTGGTCGCATTTGGATCCAGCAAAGTGTAGGTCGCATTTACATGATCCATCTATCTGATTACAAAGTCCACCACCACATCCTGTGGAACACACCATTTCACACGACGCTCCATATCTACCAGGTTTGCATGTGGAGCAGTTGTTTCCATCTTTACATGTAGAGCAGTTGGCATTACATGTGTCCATGCAATTCTTAGTGACATTATAATAACCGTCCTTACACGCATGACACGTGTTAGGTACTGTACATATGCAGTTGGTTGATGCACAGTTGGTCCCATATTGACAGCTATGACCTGTGTAACCCGGCGTACATGTTGTGCAGGTGTTGTTATTGGAACACGCCACACAGTTGTTAGGACATTTTTGGCATATATATGTACCCATATAATATCCAGGTATACATCCCTTACAGTTACCGCCATTAGTACATACACAGCCAATATAAGAACACTCTTCACAAGCGCCACCATTCCATTCCAAGTAGAACCCAGGTGCACACGCTGCATAACCACAGGTAACTGTGTAAAGCCATATAGGATCTGACATGAGTAGTTATATCATACCATATTTTATTAAACGAGTTCAGGAATTGTGTAAGCGAGGCTCTGGCGAATTTCCTGGACGAGTTTAAAAAAATATGGTATGATATGACAACGAGTGTCAGATCTTTTTTATCACATGCTTTTAAACTTAATAAAATACATTTTAATTGACCAAACAAATGCTGATAGATCTAAAAGTTGTTTACGATCGTGACGTCATTTCATGTTGACGAATCATTTCACCAAAATAAAGACATGCGATTGGTAAGTTATTGATTATGTAGCCAATAAAAGCGCTTAAAAATGTTGTATTACACATGTGTAATATAAAAAAAATACGTAATGTCTTACATTGAAAACAAGGTATAGCATGTGATAAATAACGAATATGTTATACACTTATAATCATAACCTCTAATAATATAAACAGTATTAAATCCACTTATTCTTTAACGTACAATTGATCTTACCATTGACCAAAATAAGAAGCAATTGCACTAATGCGATTTTTGGCCATCCTTGCATCTTGGGTATTCACTTGAAAAAGAAAATTATAGCTACAATAAATCATATTATAGTTAATTCACCAATCCGGAATTGATTAAACACACGTACTTAGGCATTTATGGACTATTTCTAAGATCACCATTGATATAAATTGGGCGATATTTCACGTGGTGAGAAAAATGAACGCAAATAAATTTGGCCACATTTTTATAAAAGTATATGCAAACTGATGACAATTGTTTAAATTAGTGCATACTGTTAAGCTCTGCTGAGTACATTGGAATCATTTGTATCTTTTAGGATACCGCGATGTTTGTCTTTCGTCACTCAGACCGTGCAAGCTTTCTCTTTTTTATTCTAACGACTTATCCATTTAAGATCCTGGGCAGATTTGATGACATTTCACTACAATTATCATTGGGTTACCCATTTTAAAGTTGTAAGAATCGCTTTGTTCCGTTTAAAATGAAAACTTCAAAAACCTTTTTCTCTGAAACAACAATTGTCTTATTTTTCATTTTTGGTGGGCATCATAATCTGGTAGTCTTTTACCAAGTTTATTCAAATCATGCCCTGAGGTAGAAACAAGCCAGGCCCAATGGGTCACTTTATTTATATGAACTTAAATAGCGAAATGATATAAAAAATTCTGCCGATAACAACCAGACCAAGAGATGAAATATTTGACATGTAACATCGTTTGGTGGCCATTTAAGTTTGTGCAAATCATGTCCATGGGGTACAAATTTGCCCCAAACTGTGCGTAGATTGTTCTTCTTATATCTATAAAAAAAAAACTTTTAAATTCTTCTCTTCTAATAACGCAAGCACAGATTTTGGTATTTGGTAAATAACATAACATGGGGTCGTCTACCAGGTTCGTTCAAATAATGCGTTTAGGTCAAAACTTGCAACTCCCTGTGGTGACTTGTTTTAATTTAAAATATATTCTTCTCTGATGAAAAGAAAATGGAGTAAATTCACATTAAGGATACAACTCACCCCAGGGAGTTGCCAGTTTTGACTGAAAAATCATATACTCTGAATCTTTTCTCAATTACGCAGTTAGGCCATTGAGTGACGTTTAGCATTGAATCACACACATTCTTCTCTGAAACCGCAAATCAAAGAGAGTTGTTAATTGTGATGTCTCAATGTATTGTGGTATTCTGCCAAGAATATTCAAACCATGACTCTGGCTTCTAAATTGACCCCGCTCAAGTTTTTGTATTCAAGATCAAACATGGCTACTATGACACGGGGAAGTTTTCATCATATGGTCATAGCAGAACTTTGTGAACACTCTATCTGGAAATCTGTGTTTACCAATTCATCATACAATTGATCAGAGCATTACTTCTCTTGATTTTTTGGCTGATTTAGAAAATGGTAACTGCCAAGAATCTGCCAAGAACAATTCAGTCCATTCGGGTCTCAGGGTGGCGACCTAAATCCTTTGGCCCTCTTGCTTAATTAATATTCTGGTTTAATCAATATTTAACATAAAATATGTTGTAACATATATAAAGCATACACTCTAGAATTTAACATAAACATGGCACATTTTCCTGACTTAATGTTTTGATCAGAAATTGCACTAATAGTTTTTAAAATAACTATTATTGGCCTACATACGCGTCAGAAATAGCTATAACAAAGCTGACAAAGGGATTTAATTAAATCGAACAGTTATATGCACGATGAGCTCGTGAATTTAGACGGTAGTAATATTATGTTTGTTTACAAGAACAACATATACACAATTTACTATCTGTCTTTTTAAATAAATAGGCGAAATAGGAAGAGCAAATCGATGGATCTTATATTTAAGTCGCCTTCGATAAAGCATGGGTATATAGCTTTGCAACTGTAATTCGGCCGTTCTGTCGGTAAGTAAGTCGGTCGGCCTGCACGTAGACATAAGTCTTTGCGCAAGCTTCGACCTATCAAATCAAAATCCACAAAAAATAATAAAAGAAGAGCCTCCTCCAGGTTTTCTTAAAATATCTCATTTTGGAAAAATGCAAAGGGTAATAATTCTGCTAAAATAGGTCGCAGTCAAAAGTCTTTCCTTTACGATCACGTACACATTATGATTTTTCAGCTTTCGAAAGTTTGCGCGAAATCCGCCAAGAATGTTTAGCGGGGTTGAGTCAACGTTATCACAGGAGTATAAATTATGTAGTAGAAATACATGAGAACGGGCTAAAATTCTGCTTAAATTGGCCGAAGCCAAAATTCCTTCCTTTACGGTCATAAAGCTGTGAAGATGTGAGCGGACACCGAGTAGTAGTTAAAGCTTAGTTGAGTACACACAATTTCGGGGACTGTACTAGTCTATAGCGAAACAATTCAAATGCCATGATTATTCCACAAACTTGTTACTTACAAAGTTCTTCATAAACGATCAACTACACCCGCTTAACTTGAAAGCGGATGACATTTACATACCCGTGATTTAAGTCAGCAAAAATTGTTACAATTATCCACAAATTGAGAAAAATGCACCGCGAATTTAAGAATAATATTGGTCATTGAAGGTTTCCTCAGATTTAATATAACTACACATTAAAATATATATAATTGAATAACATGAATACAAATTAGCGATACGTACGTTGAACGGTTATAACTCCTGTAAATGTAATATTAATCGCTCTGAAAATATACACGTTAATTTTCCAGATTTGAATAAAATGCAACAACATGTTTAACATTTTCACGGAGAATTTACTTCTAGCTTAACTTAAACTTCCTGGTTTACAAACCGGTTTATGTACTGCATTTTATTTGAACGCCTAGTATGAAACAATTAGTTGATAGTTAAATAAATTGTTAAATCAGATTCAAGCTTTTATTACACTAATTTACAAAACTGCAACAATAATGATAGCTTGATAGCTCATTTGAATAGTTACATAAAATCTAAATCTCCACGCAAACAATACAGGCAACACTAAGGAGAGTTTAAACTGTAACACATAAACAATTGCCTAACTTTAAACTGATACCGCTGTCCAAAATATATAACACGTTATCACTATGTATTCAAAGATGTAAAAGTTGTAAACTATGGATATGGCACAGGATAATAATGAATGAATTTAACATGTGTGGTGGACAAGAAATAAGAAGATGAAATGTAAATAATACGCATATTGGCGATGCGCATCAGATGGTTCCATAGTACCTTTAAGAACGGCTTAACACAAAATCTTCAAGAGCTCTGTATTTATACAGTTGAATGCAACATGTATATAGTGCATAGTATTTACTTAATAAAGGCTTCACTGGTAGGGTACTCAAATATTGCATTACTTAAAGGCCTTGATCTGAATATTACAAGACTCTTGCGTAAGGTAGAGAACATTTAAGTGTGTTGTATTCACAAAAATATCACACTGAAGGAGCTTGTTTATTTTTATTAATGCTTCATATACACTTGTATAAAAGCCATTATGGGAGTGCACATTAAGACAGGTTTTTGTTGCGTCAGGTATGCTAGTTCAGGTGTTATTGTTCAGATTGCGTGTTTAGATCTCTATTATTTGAAGCTATGCAATCACAACCTTCCTGTTTTGGTGTAAAATCACTAACTGCCCTATTATTGTATTGTTATAATTGAAGTAAAAATAACTTCCCTAAATGGGTGTTTATTACATTGCTATCAAAATAGCACATCAAATGTACCATTGTGTGCGATTTTCAACAATACATAGCTGAATGCCATGCAATTGTTTACTTCTGATCTTAACAAAAGATAAAAAAAACAAAACATGGTTAGCTTCGTTTAGAGCACTCTGTCCTTGCCAACACCGATGTTTATACTCCACTTTAAATAGGTGATAGGGGGAGGGTGGGGAGTTTACAAAAGAATCAATTTGCCCAATAAGTTGGTATATCTGCCTTTTGTGCTGAAACTTGTCCGGACTGTACCTTGCGTTGAAACATTAAGCGATTTAAAAATAAATTTGTGCAAAGATCCACCTATATAAGGTATTGTGTCTTACGCAATAAGGACGTGGACTCTTTATGGAAAAGGTCAGAATTTGATGTCAACAGTAAAAATACAGAACTTGATTGTTAGGTAGAGTATGTCGGCTTTTTATCTTGAACGTGGACAGAACGATTTTCAAATTACAAATGATCACCGATGTGAGATGCTGTTTTGTGAGAATTGTTCAAATGGTTACCTTCAAGGTAATTCTCAAACTCAGTTAATGGCCAACATACATCACGTATTTGCCAAACAAGATCTTGTCCGTTCTATAATTGTTCATACATCGAAGACCGAAACAAGACTAGTAATATGGCAAAAGTGTTTACTTTATAAGTTGGTGTGCCCAGTTAACATATAGTTTCAAGGTAAAGGTCATACTCAAAGGTCAAACAACAACAGTGAAACAACTGCACCCGGAAGTCAACAGTGTCAAGAAACAATTGTGGAAAGTGTTCTAGATTAGGTTCGTCTAGTGGAATCTGTCTGGGAGGAGTAGTCTCTCTAAACGTAATAGACTAAACGAAGATTGAAGTGGTTTGTCAAGAGTAAATTGCTTTTTGTTTTTCTCCATTAAAATAGGGTGTTTATTAAAACGTTATTGATCAGTATTTAAGTACACTGAAGTAGAAAATGTAATGCTGCTAAAATAAGCACAATTAATAGGAGTGTTCAGTTTAAATTATATAATTATCATAATAAAATGATTATATTGAACTAATATCACATTTTACGATATGACATAGAGATAAGTAGTTTCCAAAATTACCAGTAAAATTTCCCCAAGGTATTTAATTACAATTGTGTTTATGCTTTCCGAAAGGGGGTGGAATTGAGTGTGTTGGTACGTGAAACGAATTTTCCCGATAATCTATTCCAGCTTACTTGATGTCCGTCCTTTCGTCCGTCACATGCCACGCGAGATCTCCGACACCGGCTATCAAGATTTGAAAATATTTAGCATCCTATAGGGCTCTCATGCGCATATTGTACGGTCGGTATTCTCCGATCACTTTTCAGGGGGCCATTTCCTATTTCTATATTATAAGACGTTATCTAATGACTTGTTGTGGATATGCATATAATGTCCGATCATTCTGCACCAACCATGAGTTATCACCTTTTGATTAATGAGATGACAGGTTTTTCGTTTCCACGCGAGAGCTCAGGAAATACTATAATTACCCGAATTTGATAATACTGTATATGCAACTTATATATAAAGGATGGATATGAGAATATTTCATAAGTCATTCCGCTCCAATTATTTAAAGGGAGTTATTGCCCTTTGATTCATAATTGATTGCCGCACGAGAGCTCAGACGCCAAAGATTGTCTTTTGATAAAAATGTTATAATGACATTTTGATAGGGTGAACATGTGCATATTGTCTGCTTGATGCCCTCAAATGATTTTCAGGAAGTCATAGCCCTTCGATTACAAATAGATCAGTTATATCGAATATTTGTTTCTGATCGACTTCTCAGGGTATTATTATCTCAATTAGATGAAACTTAATATATAATATGTCCTAATAGGTTGGACCTGCGCATATTGTCACGTCGTTTCTGTTCTATGATTGTTCAGGCATTTATTATTAAGTCATAAATTAAAAAGGACACGTTTATTGTAGTGGAGTGATTCCGTACTAGTGGTCCGAAAAAAGTGAGACATTTTAGTTAAATGCCAAAAAACGACAATCATGCTGTTTCTTACTTCTCCTACAATAATCATTCTTTCACAAACATGTGTCCATGAGATCAATTAATAATATCGGAAACAATTTCATGCAATTTTATGCCAAAATATACCCCTGTCTGTAAGGTAACGCTTGTAAGGTGGTGTACAATTTTATGTATATGTCATCACTTGTACTGCTAAATTCGGTATGTATACAAAAACAAAAAGAAAATATACTAAATACCCGTTAAGGTCAACACCCTACATAAGTCTGTTTTTAGCTCACCTTAGCTCACATGAGCACAATGTTCGCATGGTGATCGTTATAAATTACCTTTTGTTTATATATAATTATTTTTTATTTATACATTCCTTATATGTATACTATAAATTAATCCATACTTACTTTATGGAAGTATAATGCCGCTCTTTTAATATTACACAAGCAATTGCAAATGTTCAATAGCACTAATGCCATATGTTAATAGTTTCAGTTGAACAGGTTCATAGCGAACTATGTATCATACATAATAAATTAATTAGCACTTCCGAAAGACATTTGAATATTTGTACTGGATGTGTATATTGCATGCAATAGTTAAGCTATTGCTTTCCAACGAGTTCTGCCTAAAGAACATTAGTGTCAAACTAACACTCGTATGTGTGTTAAATGTTTAATTAAAACATTAACATACGCAACAGTTTAGATAATTATTTCGGAAACGTGAGTACAAAAAATATCTACAACTGTAACATATTAGATAAAGATCAATCATATCCCCTTTTATAAAAAGACACAAACATGTGTCCATGAGATCAATTAATAATATCGGAAACAATTTCATGCAATTATATGCCAAAATATAATGTGTCTGTAAGGTAACGCTTGTAAGGCGGTGTACAATTTTATGTATATGTCATCACTTGTACTGCTAAATTCGGTATGTATACAAAAACAAAATGAAAATATACTAAATACCCGTTTAGGTCAACATCCTACATAGATCTGTTTTTAGCTCACCAGAGCACACATGAGCACAATGTTCGCATGGTGATCGTTATAAATTACCTTGTGTATACATATAATTATTTTTTATTTATTATTGGAAAATTCGTTATATGTATACTATAGATTAATCCATACTTACTTTATGGAAGTATAATGCCGCTGTTTTTATATAACACACGCAATTGCAAATGTTTAATAGCACTAATGCCTTGTGTCAATAGTTTCAGTTGAACAGGTTCGTAGCGAAGTCTGTATCATACATAATAAATTAATTAACCCTTCCGAAAAACATTAGAATATATCAGCACACATTTGAATTGTATGCTACAACATTACATCCATCAACACGGCATAACCCTGTATAGATTTACTTTCAAAAACATGTGATGTTCCCATGTCCAGATATAGTTTGATATTCCTTTAAAATGCATTCCGCAGGTCAAACCGCATAAACTTAACTTATTATAATGGTATTTAGTGCGTACTAAGATCGGTTATCACTTAATCAGTAAATTGTGTTTATGTGATTGCATTTTGTTAAATTCTCTAATTGTTGTGATCAACTATGTAACTTTTTTGTTTTGTGTCCTTTGCATTTTTGTTTGTACACATGTGCTTTATGTGACGAAAATGCTTATCTTTTAATGAATCGTGCATTTCCTAAGAACGTTTCGTCAAACTTGAAATAATGTGGCATGCGTTTAAATTATATTCATTAGTTATAGTATCATTTTTTTCAAGCAGTAGTCTATATATTTTAAGCATGTAACTTTACTTTAATATGTAAATATTTCCCATCAAACTACAATATAGCACACTTGTCAATAAAATCATATTGGTAACCTCAAATAGTATAGTTTCTGCAAGCAATAGTTGCCGATAGATCGGAATGTATGTTTCATTTGCATCGATCTATAGCAAACGTTGTCATTATTGAACACATCTTTTAAAAACACATAGTTTACAAATAAACTTAAAAGGGATTCGATGGAAATTATGCCGACTTAAACACATTGATTTATATATTTTGTTTCGTATGAGCAGTGAATTTGCACAATAAGCAAAAACACATGTATTTGCAATATTAAAACAAATCTATATTTAACTAACTACCACAGATTAGCATGTCGGTCACATAATCACATAATATTTTAAAGCAGACAATAGTAGTTAATGAATTTATCTAGTTTTTTAAGTCTTGTGTAATTTAGCTTATACAAGACTTGCATTTAAAAAGTAAAGGAACCAACTCATATTAGATTGATTTATATTGAATGAGTTACAAATCACAAATATAAGAAAAACAGAAGATCTCGATTACTTTAATGCAATTAATGCAGAATAAAACGATAGTGGAGTACGAGTGTTTGAAGTTTGCGAAATTTAAAATAAATACAAAGAATATGTAAATATAATCATATCAGAATGCACTGTTTGTATGTATGCGACTTCACCTTTAAATTATATCATTTTGAAATTAATATATAAAACACTCAACAGAAAATATCAACATATCACAATTAGGTGTATATCATGAACAATGAAGTTGTGTAATTCATGAACAAGGAAGTTTATACGCCTGTGAACGTCGAAGATTGTGCAATGGGTATTCATTTAGACAATATGAAATACCGAGTCTCAGTTGATCGAATACGTGAATTATGCGTCATTTAGTTTAAAGCGTGTATTGCCGAAACTTTAAATTGAGAATTTTGCTTTCAGTGCATTTTACTTAATCCATGTTGCATTCATGTTAACGTTGTGCCTAACAGCATTAAGATAAAACCGGGAGTATATGCTGATTGCGAATTTAAATCAAGTATGTATTTCATTTAATTTCCGTTTCGTTTATCTCTTTGTTCATTTATAATAACACACGCAATCGGAATACAAGTACAGAAAATCAACTCAAACCAAGATTTACTTACAAACAACCACAACAACAGGTATATGTTTACAAGTTGTTATCAAAAAACCTTTTTTTTCGAAATTAAGCCAACATTGAATATCAAAACAAACATGTATAACGTCAGTCTATTTGATACTTCAAAGTTTAAATTGTTTTATTATTTTTATTTTCAGATAAATCAAAATGATTCGAAGCTGGTCATACATTATGTGTTTGGTATCTATCCCATTTGAATGTAAGTTTAAACACATGATTATATTTATTATATATATTNTCTATCTATCTATCTATCTATCTATCTATCTATCTATCTATCTATCTATCTATCTATCTATCTATCTATCTATCTATCTATCTATCTATCTATCTATCTATCTATCTATCTATCTATCTATCTATCTATCTATCTATCTATCTATCTATCTATCTATCTATCTATCTATCTATCTATCTATCTATCTATCTATCTATCTATCTATCTATCTATCTATCTATCTATCTATCTATCTATCTATCTATCTATCTATCTATCTATCTATCTATCTATCTATCTATCTATCTATCTATCTATCTATCTATCTATCTATCTATCTATCTATCTATCTATCTATCTATCTATCTATCTATCTATCTATCTATCTATCTATCTATCTATCTATCTATCTATCTATCTATCTATCTATCTATCTATCTATCTATCTATCTATCTATCTATCTATCTATCTATCTATCTATCTATCTATCTATCTATCTATCTATCTATCTATCTATCTATCTATCTATCTATCTATCTATCTATCTATCTATCTATCTATCTATCTATCTATCTATCTATCTATCTATCTATCTATCTATCTATCTATCTATCTATCTATCTATCTATCTATCTATCTATCTATCTATCTATCTATCTATCTATCTATCTATCTATCTATCTATCTATCTATCTATCTATCTATCTATCTATCTATCTATCTATCTATCTATCTATCTATCTATCTATCTATCTATCTATCTATCTATCTATCTATCTATCTATCTATCTATCTATCTATCTATCTATCTATCTATCTATCTATCTATCTATCTATCTATCTATCTATCTATCTATCTATCTATCTATCTATCTATCTATCTATCTATCTATCTATCTATCTATCTATCTATCTATCTATCTATCTATCTATCTATCTATCTATCTATCTATCTATCTATCTATCTATCTATCTATCTATCTATCTATCTATCTATCTATCTATCTATCTATCTATCTATCTATCTATCTATCTATCTATCTATCTATCTATCTATCTATCTATCTATCTATCTATCTATCTATCTATCTATCTATCTATCTATCTATCTATCTATCTATCTATCTATCTATCTATCTATCTATCTATCTATCTATCTATCTATCTATCTATCTATCTATCTATCTATCTATCTATCTATCTATCTATCTATCTATCTATCTATCTATCTATCTATCTATCTATCTATCTATCTATCTATCTATCTATCTATCTATCTATCTATCTATCTATCTATCTATCTATCTATCTATCTATCTATCTATCTATCTATCTATCTATCTATCTATCTATCTATCTATCTATCTATCTATCTATCTATCTATCTATCTATCTGTCTATTTATCTAGCTAGCTATCTAGCTAGCTAGCTATCTATCCATCCATCCATCCATCCATCCATCCATCCATCCATCCATCTATCTATCTATCTATCTATCTAATCTTTAAATATATTTTATAAATAATGTGAAATATAATATGAAAGCAAACCAAGCAATACAATTGTAATTGCTTGTTGTATTATCAAATGTTATTTCATGCTGTTTTGTATTACAGTGATCATTCGAGGAAATGCAGCATGTGAACCTGGATATTTTGAATCTTTGGAATATAATTGCGATAAATGTAAGCTTGATGGGTGTACTTGCTCTAACTATTGGAGCTGTGATACGTGTTTGGTCGGATATTACAAGGGAATGTATATATGTTATCCCTGTCCAGAAAACTGCTCAGAGTGTTCAAATGCAACATCGTGTCGTACCTGTAAACCGGGATATACAGGCCCTTCGTGTGAATATGCGATCAACTGTCCATCCATAATCTGCATGTGTAAACATCCAAACACGTGTACTGAGTGTAAACATCGTTTCTATAACCCATCTAACCATTGCATTAATCAATGCAATATTAACTGCACTTCTTGTGATATTGGGACATCCTGTTCCACATGCTCACCGGGCAGGTTTGGTGAATTATGTGAAAATGTGTGTTCCCCAGGATGCAATGGAGGAGCGTGTAATACAACTGATGGGACATGCAGTAATTGTAATGCAATTTTTGCAGGAGCCAAATGTGACATGTGTGGGCCGGGAAGGTATGGTGCGTCATGTGAACTTATTTGTTCTCAAGGTTGTCGTGATGGTTCATGTTATAAGGTTGACGAAACATGTAGTTGTCTTGCAAACTTTGCAGGAGCAAAATGCGATACCTGTGTGCCTGGAACGTTTGGTGCTTTATGTGAGATGGTGTGCTCTGAAGGATGTTATAGACATGTATGCAACAAAATAGATGGGTCATGTACGTGCACGGAATATTTTAGAGGAGCTTAATGTGACCAATGTCTTGTCGGAATGTATGGTAAAATTTGTGAGCAAACATGCTCATTGGGATGCATTAATAATGTGTGTAACAGAATTAATAGTCATTGTACATGTAGGAAAGATTTTACGGGAGATTCATGCAACAAATGTCCTGCTGGAAACTATGGAACATTATGTGAAAATCAATGCTCTAAAGGCTGCACTGATGGTACATGTAACAAAATAATGGCACATGCACGTGTATGGAAAACTTTACTGGACGTCTTTGTACTCATTGTGTTGCCGGAAAATATGGACTATTATGCGAAAAAACATGTTCGAATGGATGCAATAACAATGCGTGTCATGAAATTGATGGATCCTGCACGTGTTTGCCTAATTTTACCGGAGTCGTATGTGATCAATGTGTAAAGAACAAATATGGTCCTGCGTGCGACAAAACATGTGCGCCTGGGTGCGATAGCACTGGCTGTTATCATAATGATGGAAAGTGCTTCGTATGTACCTCAAAACGTATGTTTGGTTTTCAATGCGATATCGAATGCAGCAAACATTGCCTAAACCAGTCCTGTAATATAAACGGAGTCTGTGATTAAGGTTGCGCTACCAACTTCTACGGAAAACGTTTTGATGATCCTTGTCATGAAAACTGTGCCGTCAGTGCGATGGGCTCTGCATGTTTGCAGATCAGCGGTTTGTGTTTTTTTGGATGCAAAGATGGATACGAAGGAAACATGTGTGCCCAGGGTTGGTAGAGTTTAGCATTCCATTGTTTAATTTATGGATGTTATTAACGTATTTTCATTTGACAGACAAATTGTTGACATATGTTACTTTGAAAAAATGTACTGTGTAGGTCGATATAATTGAACGCGGTACCATGTGTATATATTCAAACCAATTGGAGAACGCAGATTTTGGCCAAACTGTCAATGTTCCTGCGGCGCACAGTTATAATACTCGAAAATGTTGGTTAACATTTCCGGTGATTGGAGTCTTTACCGAAATGAACCATATATTTATATCTGATATTGTGGCCTATTTCCAACAACTCCACAAATGTGCGCGTAGTTCTGTTAATTGATAGCAAATCAACACACTTATTTGTAAGTGACGTTATCCTAAGTCAATAATATATATTCAAGTATTTCATTTCCAGTTTCGAAACAAGACGGTAACGAATCCAGTGGTCGAATTGCTGAAATTGTAGGTGCTACTGTGGCCGCCGGTGTGGTTATTGCTAAAGCGTTAATCGGTATTTGGATATTCGTTAGAACATGGTAATAGCCCGTTATTGTTTTGTTTGAATAGTTGTCTATTATTTTCTTATACACGTTTTATGTATTGTTATACTGCTCTTTAATCTGTGCCATGTGTTACAGGCACAACCGACGACACACATCTACAGATTATGAAACGACACAGGGTCGAGTAAACGAGACAAATGACCTGCATTTATACGAAGGGCTTAGCGAACAAACAAACGGTAACAGTAATAACAGAATAATATAATGTCAAAATAATCCAACTTTAAATTATTGCAACTGTAAAGAAGACATATGGAATGTAAATTTGTATATTTTTGGAAATCTAAAACTTATTCAAAACAAAAATTCAAATGAATTGCAGATGCATCGAATCGACGGTATAACAACACACCAATAGATGACATTTCAATGGCACGAGACATGAGCAGCTATGAATACCAAAACTCTGCACAAAAGATGCTAACAATAATTTTCCACAAGTGCGAATGATTTGGTCTCTATCACACTATAAAATTAACCCTTGTTATGAAAATATAGTGTTATTTAATTAGGATTGAAATACAAATTGTTTGTTTCCATTACTCCGATCGACTTTAATTGTCGTACTGCAACCCTTTACATTTTTGTTAGTATTGCGTGTTCGTGAATGTTTGCTTAGTTTGATCATGTTCGTGTGCTGACGTGTGCTGATATAAATTGATTATGGTTTCACAGTGGAAGTGGTATGTAGAACTGTTTGTTTTTAAAATCATTTGTGAGAACTGTATTTTCTGGACAGGTATGCTGATGTTACTTTAAAACTATTAATGCTGAACACGAAAAATCGGCGTAAGAAAGAATATATTAATATCCATTTTGAAGAAGGATATCTGTCCACCATTGATTTGGTATTTCAGCTTATGGATGTTGAGGCAAGATTGCCTATTAAGGCTAATTAAAAAGCATCAAAATATTATTGACCAGAGTCCTACTAGCTTGGCTTGTAGCCAAAACGATTTTGGAATGCGATTTTTGTTTGCACTAAATACAACATTATATAAAACATGAAGTCCTTGTTTTTTTATGCATAAATGTTGATGCAAACGTACACCCCCGCCCCGAATTCATGGTTGTCAAAAGCGTAATATTGTGTGCTATCCCTCTTTTCACATATGAAATATCTAAACAATACTATATTGAGGAATAATATGTTTTTATATTTAATTTTGTCGCTTTTCAAATGGTGTGTGGAATGCAAAATCGATATAATTTTAATACTGAAACGTGTGCCGAACTTTGGTGAATACATATTCTTCTTAATGATGTTAAATAATGTAGTTAATTTGTTTAATTTTCAGACGCGACACAAATTTAGTGCGACTTTTTATATAGTAATTCATTGGACAGGTCTGATCAATCAAGGATGTTTTCAATTTGAAATTCGATTTGTATTTTGGTTTTTGGTTAAATTTACAATTTAATTATTTTGGAATGAAATCAAATATTACTCAACGTATTTAACTTCAACAAGACATACCATGTCTAACATGTGGCAAAACTAATAATGTCAATGCATTAAATTGCAATGTGCACGTCTGCAGCATCAACTTTATACGCGTACATCCATAAGCACCTAAACAAAATGCAAGAGGACCAAGAAGAAAAGTCTCTATCCTAAAATTAGTATTGAAAACACTGTAGTCACGAAACACAAATGACGTAAATATCAATATCAATATCACCTCGATAAGGACTTCTTTTCCCTATGTGTCATTTCAGTTCGATGTTAAACAACAGTTTCAATAATTGAATATCCGCAGAAGTTGATAGAAATGTGCACATATAACATCTTCTGTCAAAATGAATCCACACATCAAATGAAAATTACTATGAACAATAATTTTAAAATAAACATTACACAATAATGGAAATTTGCAGGTTTGTTATTATTAGGTCGCTCATTGTTATCGCGCACTTTTTGTTTGAAAAACTAATGAATTCACGTTGACCAACGTACACGTTGAAAGCACTCTGAAATATATCATACATTTAACCATTTATAAACATACCGCTGTATACCTATTTATCTTGAGTATCGCATAGCTAGTCAAAATAAATTAGCATAGTCATGGCATGCAAAGAGTAAGTTTTTCCCTATTTATGATCGAATGTTTGTTGTATACTGTTAATAACTTTATTTTAATCCTGTTTTAAAGTAAACTGTGACTTTGAATCCACATAACGTTTGCAACATTTCTTTGATGTACGTTAAACAAAAACAACTGTTGTGTAATCCCTAAATTTTAAAACCTCTTGCCTACATTCATTGGCGTTCAATTTTGTCGCTGAATAAATAACCAGCAGATAATTAAGCCTACATTACGATCACTTTAAACCCATCTTTCATACAACACAACCAAGACACTCGTCAAAAATGCAAACAAACAAGTTCATGCTGACATTGTTTTAATCACTGAAACATAATTTTAAACACGATAATTGCCAATCAAATGTATATGTTTACCATCAAATTCATCTTTAATACAGTTATTGAACATTATCGTATTCTTGTTTTTCTCCTAAATAAAATCAAAATGCAAATATGCCAAAAAGAATATAACATGTAAGACAATGTGAAGGATCACTCCAATTTGAACGGTTCAATTGTAAGCAATATCTTCAGCCGTCTTGATGTCATCTATCAGACCTACGGTCATCTGGGAAATAATCATGATGTCGTTATCCACGTGTTGGAGGATTTGTAATAACAGAGACTTCGTGGGACCTAAAAAAAACAATCATCTTATATCAATGATATTGATGTACCTTGATTAACAGTGGTAATGGTGGACAGTTTGACATTTGTTGGCGTTGTTTGTCCTGGCCTTATGGTGAATGTGAACATTATCAGTTTTTATGTACCAGGAAAGTCTCGCTTTTCTAATCATTATTATCATAAACTTCATTTTGTAATAGTCGCATTATTCATAGTCAACTTGTGCTTTATGCGCTTCATCAAAATACAAATTGTAGATGCTTTTCGACTAAGCGGTTTCATAATTTACTGAAGTTCACTTATTTAATACTCTTAATACCTGACCACGAAAAAAAGAGTGTGGCTTCGGAACTGAAGATAACAAACAATTGAGTATATCAACAAAGATTAAAGTACCTGCTACTTCTTCAGCAGTGTTCACTTTGTCATTGAGGCCGTGTGCCAGAGCTGACATCGTGTTGGCATCGTCGAACATGTTCCGCAGCAGGCTCAAAAGAAGTCTCTTTGGTGCAACTGTGAACAGCGTTAATGCATCCCAAATAGAAAAATGGTTGCAACAATGTAAGGTGGCAAGGTTCAGATGCGTGAAGTACATTAATTGTATAGTTTCAAAAAATTTCTTCAAGGCGTGTTTTTTAGTACTTTAATAATCCGATAAATGAACGTGTTTTAATTATATTTATGTTTATATGAAAACATTAAACGTTCGTATATTCTCTCTTTAAAGAGAGGCTTTAGATAGTGATCGTGATATTTATTTTAAGAAAAAATGCTGAATTTCTCCATTATTATATTCACACAAATTAGTCGCATGCTTTAACATTATAAAAATGTGGTAATACTGTTTTTTATTTTGTTTGAATGCTGATATAAATATGTCAACTAGATGTTGACTACTGCATATACAACTGTAACGTATCCGTCATTTGTGTGATTTTCCTTTAGTACCGATTTACAGACCCATATTAGAGATGAAACGTTAACTTTACTTAATAGATAAATAGATAAAAAGGGCAAATAATCCAATACACATTAACAAATAACACGAATATGAAACAATTACGTGTGGTGTAAGTTTGCGTTGTATATGGATGAGATTGAGTATGCCAGGTTGGCGTGGTGTGTGGTATATATTGAGTCGTCCAATCAGGCGTTGTGTGTGGTCGATAGTGAGTCGTCCAATCAGGCGTTGTGTGTGGTCGAGATTGAGTCGTCCAATCAGGCGTTGTGTGTGGTCGAGAGTGAGTCGTCGAATCAACGGTGGTCTCCCTAGTTGTAACCAAATGATGGTGCTCTTCAATTTGCGAAGCTCTTTTCCAACCGCCGTTTGCTTGGTTGTGCAGTAGCATCTAAGAACATGTATATGAAAAAAAATTGTTTATGGTGTATAATTGAATTCATGTAGCTTATGTGTGATGTTTATAATACTGACATTGTGTACATTTAATAGCGAAGAATGAATGAATTCATTCATTAAATTGTTAATTCATATTGCAATTTGGTACGGCATTTGTTAAATCCCCGTTTGTCATCATGATGTTATTATTTTGGCAATGATGGTTCAATACTTCATTTATATAAGATACGTGGTGCCCATTGACCAATGACTACAGAATATATGTACAAAAGGCAACACTATGGAGGGACTGAGTATAAGCTATGATGACAAAAGTTACAAAATACGCCCGTTTAAAGATAATAAAAACACTTATTTGTGGTAAAACCATTGGCACAGACAACAATGGAGACACAATACTATGGGATAATTTATCTTTGCGTAGGCAAATGTGAACAAAAAGCATTTACATACTATTTGTGATGTAAATGACTACAATTTAAAAGTATTTTAGTCGATCTGGCTGGTAATCGAAACTTGGTCGAGATATAATACACACAAATATTATCACCAACTTCCATGAAGACCGATTTCAACTTTTTGAAAAAACAAAAGCGGAAATGATCGCCCTGGAGGTCGTCCGCCCGCCCATCGCAAGTGTTCCCATAAAATGCGTCTTGTTTTTTAACCGTTGTATACAAATACAAATTTACACCAACTATACATTCAAATCAATAGCTGATTTGTACCTTCTTACGTCCGTTGCACCACAAGTATCGACACCATGCACAAATGGTAGAGATTCATAGTTGTCTACAAACATTACTTACTAGAAATATTATCAGGATATCAATATACAAGTATCACATGTACGATTATGTCTGCTTCTTTATAAATAAGGTAAAACAATCACTTACATTGACGACATGTCTTTTGCAGTCCACCACATGCATTAAAGACAGGAGCAATATGCCAAGTATCCAATAATGCATCTTCGTTTATTACAATTTACGCGTTAAACTAGTAGCTGTTTATTGTTGGGCTTAAAATGAGCATATGATAAATGTAAATGAACAATGATACGAAATTGTTATATTATCCGTTCAGTTAACCAATGCAGCAACGGCTACTAGATAAACGATATCAGCAAATGATAACTAGATACATAACCTGTTATTACCAGACGTGTGACGCAATCCTATACCTCCTGATATCTAACCGTACCCACGTCATGTCACTTCAGGTAAAAAATATCTGTCATTACATTCGCTTTACACTCATTAAGGATATCTTTAGAAACTGTAAAGGCACATACGTAGAGAAATGCACTATTTGGATGTTATCAGTATGGGTCGGGGAGTTTATTTGCACCATGTCCGTTGTTTATANATGTCTTCAATGTAAAAGAAAAGAACAGAAAATTAAAATAACATTTAAATAGTGTCATGTACATCGCTTTTTATAGTGCTTTGTGTTATAGTTGATTCAACACACCTTTTACACGTTTGATCGTTCGTGAAAAATTAAACATACCAACACACCAATACCTTTGACAATTATAGTTATATAGTTTGTTAATTCTAAATTTAGTTTATGGAGGTCATTAAACGGCTAATGTTTATCTTTGTTTTGTGCAATTATCGATGTTTAGTCTTCAGACCACCTTTACTCTGATGTAAATGGGTAACTCGTATTTTTATAAAGATGAAATAAAAATTTATAAATATACACTAATGGTATTTATTTTATTTCGTTGAATGATTATTCGGGTGATGTAATTATGTCCCCCAGTCTATACTTGGGGACATTTTGTTTTTGCCCTGTCTGTTTCTTGGTTTGTTGGTTTGTTTGCGTTAAACTTTAACATTGGCAATAACTTTTGTAATATTGAAGATAGCTACTTGATATTTGGCATACATGTGTATCTAATGGAGCTGCACATTTCGAGTTGTGAAAGGTCAAGGTCAAGGTCAACCTTCAAGGTCAAAGGCAAAATATACAAGGGACATAGTGTTTCACAAACGCATCTTGTTTTTTTTTCAATTTCTTATAAATTTTTGGAATGAACAAGCCTGTATGCATATGTTTTACGTTATTGTATTATTATTGTATTATTATCAACACTGCAGCCCGCCACTTAGAGCTTTCCTAGGTTTAAAAGGGCGAAACAAGCAATGACAATTTGTACCTAGCTGACGACATTAGTGGAAAGCAGTTAATCTGTTTTGTACAACGCCATATGTCGGTTACAAAAATTGTAATGATAACGATTAATGGTAACGATATTTCGAGTTATTTCTCCCACATAATATTCAGTGTAAAAAAACTGTCCAGAAAAATAACCTATACAAGTATCACAAAGATATTTTATTTATAAAAATGACTATAAATGTTAAGAAAAATAACAACACAGAACTACGCAGGTTTGAAATTGTTTGGACATTCATTGATAGGTTCAATTTAGCACGGTGTTACCTCGCACCAGTTTTGAATGAGCAACACATTAATTCAGCAAGCCGGAAACAGCGTACACAATAAAGACACTCTGAAATATATTATCAATTAATTTTGCTATAACCAACTATAAGATTTTAAATAAGCACATACTTATATATGCCAATTAAACTTAAACAATGCGTATCTCTGCCAAATAAACGGCTTTTTTATTTTATAAATTCTGATTATGACATACAATTAGGCATTACATGATGTACATACATATTCGCCCATAATTATGTTCTGTTGAAGATTTTATATTGTAGGCTGGTTATAATTTAATTTTAACTGCGGATGCAAATAATAATATGAGTTTTAAAACACAAGTTTAATACATTTATTTGGTATACGTTTAACAATGAAAACAGGTTTGCAATCCCTAAATTTTGCCGCTCAAAAGTTTTGACCGGTAAACTCGGTCAATTTTATTATAACTTTAGATACATCTTTCATACACCATAACCAATACACATGGAAATATGCAGATAGACATGGAAATTATACTATAAATGTAGCAATTCTCAAAAATATATTAAAATCAAGAATGTTGACTTGTTCTTTCTAATCTTTCAAGTTTTAAACAATTAAAAAATTATACATTACATCTGAAATATTCTTTATCAAACATTGTCAATTAAATGCCTTTTTATACACTTGAAAAAAACATCCGAATACAATTGTAAAGGTTATGTGGCGGATCACACGTGTTTGAATGATTTAATTGTGTACAATGTCTTCAGCCGTCTTGATGTCATCAATCAGGCCCCGCGTCATCTGTGAAATAATGTCGATGTCATTACCCACATGTTGGAGGACTTGCAGTAATAGTGTCTTGGTGTGATCTGAAACATAATATTTTTTAGCCACACTATGTGAAAATGGGGTTTAATGCATGTGCGTAAAATGTCATCCCAGATTGGCCAGTGCAGACCGCACAGGCTTATCAGGGACGACACTTTCCGCTTTTATTGCAGTTGTCGTTTAAAGAAAGTCTCTTCAAAGCAAAAATCGGGTTTAGGCGAAAAGTGTCGTCCCTGATTAGCCTGAGTGGAGTGCACATGCTAATCTGGGGCGACACTTTACGCACTTGCATCAAACCCCCTTTTTACAGAGCGAGGCTCATTAACATTTTCTTGATATACCATCAGCTTTGTTGAATCTGATTGTTGACATTAAGCATTTCTTGTGTCGGCCTTATTGTGAATGATGAATTTTGCGAATTGCTTTGTTATATTTCATAGACGTCGAAACCGTAGCTGTAACCGCACCGTCCGCGGCCCTAATAATTCCGATATGAGCCGTTCCGCGAAGGGAAGTATTCTTTAGCGGAAGCAATAAATTATCAAACAACTCAAATCATCACCTCCAGCAGAAATGTGCTCAATCATATTTATAGATTATATGTTGTCATGGGAACACCATGTTCCCCTTGACGCGGTTTATCGGCCACCATAATTTGCGCTGATAGGGGGCGTGTTGCTATAACAAGGGGTGTGATTGTCCAGAACCATTCGCTGGTAAGCACTTATCTTAAGGATTTCAAAATGGCTCTTAAGCGAACACAATATCTACTACTAGCGAGTAATTAACAAATGCTGTTTTGCGTTCTGAAGCGCTATTAAGAGGCCGAATTTCAAACGGTTTATGTTTTCCTTTTAATTCCCTTTAACTGTTTAAGAACTTCCTGTGTGTGTGTATTTCGAAGTTTATGAGGTCCAGAGGGTAGACTATGTGAGGAACCGGAGTGTGCCCCCAGCCATCCTACCAAATCAACTTACTATTCTCACGAAAGTTGGGACGAATTTTGAATTATAGCTGCAATTTCCAGCTATTTCGATTTAGCAGGGGACGGGAATTGAGCCCGGGTCGCCTAGGTAAGAAGCGAGTGTACCAACCACTGATAACGTCCATACACACATTATACAAAGATCGTACGTACCTGCTACTTCTTCAGCAGTGCCCACTTTGTCAGTGAGCCCGTGTGACAGAGCGGACATCGTGTTGGCATCGTCATACATGTTCCGCAACAGGCTCAACAGGAGTCCTTTTGGGAAAACTTTAAAATAAAAAAAAAAACAAAAAAAAAACGATTAAAACCGATGTAAGTGTGTATTGTAAATGTGCCTGAAATAGTTATTTGTAATATGTGTTTTGACCAGCAGGTTGATTTACTTGCAATTCAAATCGTATATTCGGGGCTTAAATTTAACAGATAAAAAACGGTAGCGGCATACATATTATTTTTATTTATGTTTGTATAAAACGTTTAACAACATTTATATATGTGCAACGTAACCGTTTATTTTATGATTGGCTTTATAAACTGATCTACAGACCCATGCATTAGAAAAAACGTTTCTTCTTATTTTACTTCTCATATATTTACTATGGAATTCAATAAACCTTGAGCATTGGACACGAATAGTAAAGTATTTATAAAGGAAGGGTAAGTTGGGGTTGTTTATGGCGTAGTCTAAGAAATATTTTACCTGTGTAGGTTAACAAATAATGAAGACAAAGCGTGACAAAGCTGGTAAAAATAAAGTCAATTTGAAAAGTGAAACATTTTTTTTTTCGAAAACTTTGTCACGTAATTTAACTAATTGAGTTGCCTTCTTTAATTTAAAATATGTCAAAAATTGATGCAAAAAAAAAGATTATAATAACAATATCTAATACATATGTTATTTAACTCCACCTAATGTTCATACGACTATTTAAGTATTGTAAACAAAACAAAAGTATTACGTGTGCTTTTATGAACTATTTATCCTCTTTTTGTAAACAATCTACCTTCAAAAGTTTGGTTTTCGCATACATCGGATTGTATTTAATCAAGTGTTTTTCGACTTTATTTCTTGTCAGTTATGTCCTTAATCAAACAGCAATCAAACACAAAAACAAAGATATGTGTACAAATTATACTTTGTTTAATTACATTTCATATTTCCGAGTAGTTTTTTTCAACTTGTAACTTGTAGCAAGTAATTTTTTAACGGTATATCCATAAATTTTAACAAACAATTTGAAACTCTTAAAAAAGTCTGATACCAGGAGATATCTAAGTAATTAACGATCTTCATTAGAGATAAGATAATGTAATTTGCAACAAAAATCTCTGAAATGTGAACTAATTATTGTTATCTACTAATATTTAGTTCTATAAAACAGTATTGCGTAAGACGTAAGTGCAACTCACGGGAAATTGCTTCAAGTACAAACGCGAGTATCATCAACCTTTCTTCTTGGTAAATGTTGAAAACAATACTGTAAAGTTGCTTTGTTTGTATTGACTAAAACATGTAATCACACACTCGTGATAATTTGTTCGCTTTGGACAAATATAACCATAACGTTTAAAACAAATCTCTCGAATATATGTTAAGCAATTAAGTTCATATAATAATAAATTTATTATATGTATCTTAATAAACTAAACAGATACGTGTAAAAAACAAATTGCAATACAACACATTATTTAATATGGACTATAATATATAATGTATTAAATATTATGTATAAAATAAACAAAATAATAAAAATATAAAAAGGACATAAATGTATCCTTGCGTAAAATTCATCATTTTTAAACAACAGAAATCAGAAAACTAAGTTAAAATATACTTGAGAATCAAAGTATCATTTATGAGGCTGGTATACGCAAAATATTAACGTTTTGTAAATTTGACCTCACTTAATAAAAATGCGCTTATGTTGGGCTTTTGTTATAACCGTTTGTCAGTCGTTCTTTGTACATCGTCCGTCGTTAAGATTTACCTTAACACGCTCGATGCGACTTTTCTTGGTAAATATTCGAAAACTTTGTCAGAAAGATTATCCGGATAATGTTTTGACCGAGTTTGAAACTGGATGAGGTGTGGTAAAAAACTTGTCGTCATCGAATTATTACATAGTCGCCATCGTACTATCGCACTGTCGTCAGCGTATTGTCGCACTGTCCTCATCGTTTTCTCGTACTCTCGCATTTTCGCCCTCTGGATTTTAATGTGTAACCACGATGGCCCTAACGGTATTCCGTAGCAGAGGCCTACATTCTCGTGCACATTTAAAACATTGCGTCCGTTCCTGGTACTCTACAATGATAATTTCAAACATTTTGTAGAATATTTTGCAAAAAATGGTCACTTCATTGAGATATGTGCCGCGCGAATCGACTATTCACCTCGAAAACAAACTCTAAGGACAAGGTCAATTTCACCTCTGATTTCAATAAGCCAGCATGCCGTTTTTTAGGACTGAAACATCATCGCCTATTAGGGACATAGGGGCATTGGCCTGTCCACATAGTACCTGTGGCCTAGGACAACAGTCGGGTAAATGTTGCAATCCTGTCATAAAGTATGTTATAATGGAATTTCGATGTATACATACAAGAACGCCTCTGGTATTATATCGCATTTCATGCAGTCGACACTCACTTTTTGAGTAAAACCATTTTACGTTGGGGGCATCTGTGTCTGTTATACTTCTAGTATAATATAATGATCATGCTTTTAACTATAGTGCAGTATATATACATCATTATAAAGACCAATGATTGTTATTATAAGCATGGAATGTGACCCGTGATTTTCAAATGTGATAATTTATTCAAAATACAGTGTTAATAACATAAATCTTATTTTTTTTAAATATATTTCTGGATTTGATCTCCAACACAATCTACAGTATTCAGTACGTGCATCTAGCACGCCGTTGTAGTAAAAGTATGATTTAAGTTGAATGCTGAGAATACAACGGCATCGTGTATTTGTTTAAAGAAATGCTAAAACTCAAACTCGAAACGTAATATTTAACAGAGATAAAGCTTAAACTATTTAAAAATAGGTCTCAACAAAATGCAGGGTTATTTATGTGTAGGCGTTTCGTCTATGAACTCAAAACAATACACACATGATATAGATTTTGCAGATTTAATATGTCATATTTAATATACAAACACTTCCGTACGTAAGTATGTACATATTATAATATAAAATAGAGGGATGGCAACGGTTATTCGATTAACCGGTTATCCGTTTCTTAAGGAGGTTAACCGGTTACAAAATTAATATTCGGTTACTCTTGCAGAAAAGCAAAAAATTTGGTTGAACGCAATAGATGCTCAAATCCTTAGTTTTGTTTTACTTCATTTCACTAATCCGGTTATCTTATCGCAAATTATCGGCAATTACCACTCCGTGATGCCCCCCTGTGAATCAAAAGCGATTAGGGTTGTAAACCGTCGGGATGCAGCGGATTAATGAGCAGACACACGAGCAATATGCAACTACTCTGCAGTGTGTTTTGTTTAGCACTCTACATTCTATTGTTTTTCAATTATTCATATATTGTTAAATTTAAATTATTAACCTACCAATTAGGCTTGTCAGTTAGCACATTTGACTGCCACATGTCCTTTAATTTTATAAATATTTCATCAACGTGAATATCCAGTATAAAGTCGGCTCAACTTGTTCAGATATCACGTATTTAAAAAGTTACGCGACAATCTATAATCATGACTCTATCATCGGATGCCTGGACATTTTTCAAACGGGCTGCTGACAAGAAATCAGCTATATGCATTCTATGCCCAACGACACTGTCGTTGCATGGGGGTGCATCCAATCTTCGTAATCACATGAGATTTAAACACCCCGCTGAATTTCGATGTGAGCCATCTCCAGTAAAGCGGTCATCACTAGACTGCTATGTAAGTGCTTCGAAAAAGATGACTGGCTCAGAAAGCGAGTCAATAACAAACGCTTTCGTTGACATGGTGGTAAATGACGTAAGAAAACCACTTTGCACGTTGCAAAATATATTGACGCTAATTGACAATTGTTATTAATCAGCAAACTGTTAATGCACGTAATTCTTGAAGGATAATGGGTGTTAATGAAACACAACATAATTCAAATTCTGCACTAGCTTTTATAGATCAAGATGTAGAACAATAATTATGTGTAAATGACATGAAGCTAATATTACAACAAAGAATTATCACAGTTCACCGACAAGCATATACAAAATTGTTTATAAAACGTATACGTGTTTTGGGTGTTTTATTTTTACTTATGTGGTACAAAAACAGTCGGTTAACCGGTTTACCGCTCGAATATCGAAACAGGTTAACCGGTTACGGATTTGCTTAGGTTTGCCGACCTATATAATTATAATCTTGTGATACATAGCCGTGAAACAAAATTACAAGGATACTTAAAACGTGTTTTGTTATTTGTGTCGCTTTCTGGGAAAACTGAGCATAATCTGTCCGCACAGGCTAATCAGGGACGACAATTTCCGCTTTACTGGAATTTTTCGTTTAAATGGTGTCTCTTCTGAGCGAAAATCCAGTTTAGGCGGAAAGTGTCGTTCCTGATTAGCCTGTGCGGACTGCACAGGCTCATCTGGGATGATACTTTACGCACCTGCAATGTTCCTAGTTTTCTCAGAACACAACACATTTGTGCTAATCGGTTCACTGTGTACACTGGGCTTCAATTCGCTCAGTTTAGCGACCGATAAAGAAGCGTAAATAAAACAATTGCCAAACTTAAGTTTAAACAAAAGACGATTACTGTATGGGATATTTTAAGGTACTGTGGAAAAAAACGATTCACACAAAATCATATGAAATGATTAACGTTTTATAATAAACCCATGTTTGATTAATCACTAATTGTTCATCTGTTTTCTACATGTATATACCCTATACAGCATGAACGTGTCTCAAATGAAACTGATTAAGGGTTATTATGCTCCTGGCACATATAAAACAAGTACTTTTAATTCGGTTATACATGTAGATGAAAATACTTATTTATTTATGAACGCTTTAAGCAAGTCAATAGGAAGCGGAAATATGATGGTGGAATTTTTCTCGGCAGAAATGGAACTCAGCGTTTGAAGGTAGCGCAACTGAAGAGCTGCGCTGGAGCTGCCCATGACGTCGGCAGCCTCTTTGAGCGCCCGGGACGCCTTGTGCTCTCCTTCCGCCGCAATAACCTGAAAAGAGTTATTTGACTTATTACGTATTTTACGTTATTTTTACGTATTTTGTCCTCTAATCGGCACAATAAAAAACATTCGAAAAAGACCGTGTGTAGTACAATCATTCCAACATCACGATTGTTCAAATGCTTACTCTGCATGTGACATAACTTTGTGCCTCAACAATATGGTATATAGTCTTTAAAACATATATGCACGCTATATGTCCAGATAAATATACTGCTCGCTGTACTGTAGTTAATTGCAGATGCGATCATCCATACAAAAGCATGAGAATGAGAAACATTATTTCGCACTCATTTTACGTGACCGAGACTTCAAAAAAACAACATGCTTTCCCAATACGAGCTATCAAAACAAACTTCTATACACTCGATATTTATTTTAAAGTTATTTCACAATAAGACTATAGAGAACACTATATACTCAAATGACCAACATAATTTCTGGAATGGTTTTATACATCTCTACCCTACCTTGGCTCGAGCCTCCCTGGAAGCCTCGGCCTCAGCCGCCATTGCTCTCTGAAGCTGCACTGGGAGTCGCACGTCCTTACTGCAATCAGTTAAAATGCTTATACGAGTCTCGTTCCGCGAAAACTGGGCTTAATGCACGTGCTTAAAGTGTCATCTCGAAAAGGACTGTGCAGTACGCACAGGTTCATCAGGGACGACACTTTCCGCCTAGACTAGATTTTCATTTGAAGAGACTTCCTTTTAACGAAAAAATACATAACATCGGAAAGTGTCGCCACTGGTAAGCCTGTGCGAACGGCATAGGCTAATCTCGGACGACATTTTACGCACAAGCATTGATACCATTTTCCCCAAAACGAGGCTCATAACATGGATGAGTGTTTGTCATGTCACAACAATCAATATACAGTATTGGTATTAGTAGTTGTGTTGTGGATTTTATTGAATATAAGACAAACGGTTCGTATTACGAGCGTGTCCAGGTCATGTCTGTGTAGTTGCATAATTCCCATTTTTTAAAGCATATATTCCCACTTGTACGCTATGTTATATATCCGCATGGAATGAGAACGAAAATTGATTGTGTTCAAATAAAAAGGTTAGATACTGCTTGTGCATATTATTTATGAAAAACTTGGAAGTCAACATGAAACTTTGACTACTTTTCATAAAAAGTATTTCATTATCTTACGCATTAGTATGCCAGCATAAGAGACAAGTCGTACAAAGCGAATATTTTTTAATGTTATGCACTAATGCATGATATATAAACGGACAGGTTGCAAATAACAGGAAACATCATGGAATATATAACACGAGAGAGCTTACATTTCTACTCGCTCAACTTTGATTCCCCATCTATCCGTGGCTTCGTCTAATGAGGACTGAAAATGAAAAACATCGTGATAGGTTTTTTTATCTTTGATAATGTAAAATATGCACTGCACTTTCTGTTCGAGTATGTTCTTTGCGGATCTGTTTTTATTCAATGGTATTATGATATACGTAGAGTTATAAAAAAATATATAGATTTTACTTAAGCAAAATTCTAAATACTTCGTACTTATAGAGTTTTGTCATATTGTTGCGTTCATTATATTAGCTTGTGCAGACTGCGCAGGCTAATCTGGGATGACACTTTACGCGTATGCATTAAACCCCCTCTTCTCAGAGCGCGTCTCAAATATATGTTTTTTCAAGGACAGCATGGCTACCTGCATTCCTTGACTTATGCTCTCCCTGTCAGACAAGATCTCCGACATGTTCTTGGTTCCCAGGATGTTGCGCAATGTCGTCTGCGCGAGCAAGCGCGTGCTATGGTGCGCGTTCTCGACGTTGGCAACAGACACGGTTGGGTTGGACACCCGGTAGTACACGACGGCGTCGACGGAGACGGTCACACTATCCTTCGTGAGAACCTGTAAGGCAATGCAAACAACCGGTTTGTAATTCCTTTACCAATGTTGTTAACGTATTAGTGCGTTCGCGTGTGTTGCTACGTGAGTCCAATTAGTAAAAGACACGGGTAAGTTCGCTGTTATTATAAGAACACACCGAGAGTGTCGCCACGAGGTGATACTTGTGCAGTTGGTCCTGGACCTCTAACGATCAAGGAGAGTGATCAACAGAATAGTCTACCAGGATCCCCATACACAACGAATCACTAATCACGCTTGACATATTCTACTCTCTGTTCAATCAATGTCTGTAGCATTATCGCTCTAATCAGCCGAGAGTCTGTACAGTCAACAGAGACAGAATTCGGCGTTTTTTTTCAGAAGATCACCATATTAAAAGCGATGCCTTATCATAAAAAATAAATAATTGTATGTGCTGAAGATTTGTTTAGATTTGTCCATGGTACGTATTTTATGAACATCCGGTGTGTTGTCCACCATCACAACGCGTGAATGCAAACGATTTAAACCGCATACCACACTTAGTTAAATTCATGTGTGTGGCTTCGTTCTGTCTGTGGTTTAACAGTTAATTGTTACACATAATCGTGTATGTATTTTGCATTGCGATAAACTTGACAGCACGCAAATATGTTATACCCAATATAAACGGTTGATACATTTTTCTCGAAAACATAATCTAACATCAAGTAATTATTATTTTTAATTAAAAGCAAACCATACTAATACAACATATCTTAGTTCACAGTACTGTTATTTTGATTTAGATTCGCATATATTCTTATTACATAAAATACATGCTATTATTTAATTTTCTTTTTTCGTATAAATCGTTATTATCGAACATATTATAAATATGTGGACATAAACATAACAGAGTCAAATTAAAATTAAAATCATAATATACCAGTGTTAAAAAGGGTCACCTCATTTATCGCAAACCATCAAAATAAGCATTAATGCTTTTGTGTTTTATAAAAATGACCCATCTGATTTCATCGTGTTCCTTGCAACGTATGAAGACGGAAATCAGATAACGATCTTTAATGTCAAACATCTTATCGGATTTTATGTTTTCCAGCTGGCGTATCAAGCTAAAGTATGTTTTTTTATGTTACACAGATGTGTTTTACTTCGGCATTTACTCACACTATGCTGTTTAGCGTAAACGTAGTGTTAGTAACGGCACACATAAGTCATGAATGAATTCGCATACACCAAGAGCTAACTCATAAAATGCACTCGTTGTAATTAAATCATACTCGCTCTATATAATACTTACAGTAATTAATGTCAAGGATAATGAAACTCAAGATATATAATCAGGAAAAAAAATTATCAACATAAAAAACCCAGATACAAACTGGTGTCAAGACACAATATGAAAATGTATGATGTATGGTATTGCCAAGCGATATCAGGTTCAAACATACATGTATCGGTATATGCTTTGATATGAGAACCTTTCTGGTTAAGACAACATCCATTCATTCATATACCATGTCATAAAATCGTTTAAGCTCAAGAGCCATGTTTGCTTTATTATTTTCTCGTGTTCCCCGGAGATAGATTCTCGTCAACGGAAAGCGTCCAATTTGCCTCGACGTATAATGCCAAAATATTTGTATATAATGGCTCTGACATAAATGCTTTGCAGGCATGGAAATATACACCACGGCAGTAATGATAAGAGCAATATTTGGTCCACAAAGGCATTTGCGTGTCCGACTCTATATTTATTGCAATTATTTAAAGAGAACAAATATCCGTAAACTTAATTTACTATGAACATAAACTTAACCTCTATCTTATTGATACATAGTTTGATAATAAGTTTGAAAATGTATAGCCTCATGTTTTAGGGAATCTATATTTATTTGCAATTATAAATAGACGAACTATCAACGTTAAGCAACTAGAATAATAAAACACAAAGAAGAGTTGTATTGACATATCTGAGGCAACTATTTACCGCTTAGACCTAAACCTAAACTACGCATACATATTATTTGACGCCATAATCGAAATTCGTTATGGGAACCCTTACATAGTAATTCGGATAGACAATTTAAACCTATATTTTCGGACAGGAATGTTGAACAAACAATACAGCCACTATTTTCCTTCGACAATATCAATTGCTTATAATGTTTATTGCAAGCAAATTGATACAAATAAATGCGGTTAATAATCTTATAATGATTAGTGTGCAAGTCCGTAACCTCTAAATATCAAGGCGATTGCTTTAAAGAGACAGCTAACAGGAGCCCCATACACAGCGAATCACTAATTGCGCTTGGCATATTCAACTTTCTGTACACTCATCGAGTGTAGCCTTATCGCGCTAATCAGCCGAGAGTCTGTACAGTCAACAGAGCCAGTTTTCGGCGTTTTTCAGAAGATCATTAGATTATAAGCGATGCGAATTATAGCCTTATCAATCAAAACAATAATTGTAAATGTTCAAGATTTTTTCAGATTTGTTCATTATACGTATTTTATGAACATTTGGCATGTTGTCCACCATTGTTACCAAGGAAACGCGTGAATGCAAACGATTAAAACCGCAAACCACACTCAGTTAAATTCATTTGTATAGCTTCGGTCTGTCTGTGTTATTTAACAGTTAATTGTTACACTTAATTTTGCATGTTTTTTTGCCAATGCGATTAACTTGACAGCATGCTTACATGTAATGCCCAATATATATAGTTGATTTATTCATCTAAATGAAAAAACTCAAATCAATAATTATTTTTGACATATAATAAAGAACTATACTAATGAAACTATTCAATTTTAAAACATATATTTGTTTTCAGTACTCTTATTTTGCTTAAGATCCCATCTTAATATTCTCCATTACTTAACCCAAGGTTAGTTCCTATTCTTTTGTCGTATACAGCATTATTATCACACAGAGTATAAATGTGTAGACATAAATATATTACAGTAAAACTAAAAGCAAATAATAATATAACGATGTCAATAACGGTAACATTTACTATCGTAAACCACTTAAATAAACATAAATGTCGTTGTGTTTTATGAAAATGACCCATCTGATTGCATGGTGTCCCTTAAATCGTATCAGGAAGGCAATAATATTATGATATTAATTTCATAAATCTTATCGGGTTATATGTTTTTCCAGCTGGCGTATCAAGTTTAAGTATTTGGTTTTGTTTGCCAATGACAAGTTGTCTGATGATAGTTTATATTTGTACCAAGTTTCTGTAAAGCCATTAAAATATGACAAAGTTTTGTCTGAGACAACAAGCTGTTTTATTGTCAAAGTTGACCTTTAATCTCTAAGTATGATTTTTAACCTTTGAGGAACAGAGACGGATTAAACACGCGACTCTTTGTCTTATAACGGTTAACACTTTTGCCATGCTATTTAAAAATCCACGAACACATCAACGTTATACTACTATTTGACAATATATGTCGAACAGTTACACAGTGCTATATTGATTTGCATAAAGAATGCAAAGTATACTATTACATAATTGAGAAAAAAGCTCGAGACGTGTGCTGTATCTCTCTCCTCTATATATGGATTCTTGTTTAAGCAACACTCATAAATCAATCGCAGATGCCATGCATTCGGGTTAGGTAAAGAGCTTTGTTAGACTTTTTATTACATCGAGAGCAATCACCGCCATCAAAACAAAACATTCATTTGAACGTTGTAGTACAACAGACGCTAATATATATGCTTAAGTATTAGCGTTTGACTCACGGGGAGTATTCCATTAGTCATACGTGCGATGTTTGTATTCACAAACCAACTAGCTGTTATTGGAATTGTAACTCGAATTGATTGATACATGAATGCACGTTAATGGTTCGGGATTGAACGACATGTTTAAATAAGAAACGCGCTGCAAACTAACTAATCGGAAAAGTACATGTGGTCATAATGCATTAACATGTACAGGTTACAAAAAAGAAATACGATTTTCATTCTGTGACTATATGTTTAAACAAAATAACACAAATAGATGCGATTTCTTTCTAAATCTAGTATTGTATCCAGGTACTTATACATAATTATCAGTCTGTCTGAATGTGAACATCATATAGTATTCTAAATACATCTGGTACACTTTCTTAATTTTCTCAAAGAAATACTGTTCTGGTGGAAGATGTTTATTTTTGTTCATTCATGAGTAAATAAATAGTAAACTCACTTTCACATGTTAATTTCTGACAACATTCAAGTAGGCCGATTCACAGATGTGTTTCACTTCGGAATTTACTAACACTATTCTGTATAGCGCAAAAGTAGTTTTAGTAACGGCACACACAATTCATGAATAAATTCGTATACACCAAGAGCTTACTCATAAGATGCCCTCGTTGTAAATAAATCATACGCGCTCTATATAATACTATTAGTAATTAAGGTAAAAAATAATGGAACTCCAGATATATTATCGGGAAAGAAACTACCAACAAATAAAACAGATAAAAGCTGGGGTCACGACAAAAAATGTAAATGTATGATGTATTGTATTGCCAAGCGATATCAGGTTCAAACATACATGAAAATGTATATGCTTTGATATGAGAACCTTTCTGGTGTATACAACATCCATTAATTCATATACTATGTCATAAAATCGTTTTCGCTCAAGAGCCATGTTTGATTTTCTTATTTTCTCTTCCCTTGAGAAAGATAGTCGTCCACGGAAAGCGTTCAATTTGCCTCGACGTGCAATGCCAAGATATTTGTATATAATGGCTCTGACATAAATGATTTGGAGGCATGTAAATATATACCACGGAATTAACGATACAAGCGTTATGAGGTCCACAAGGGCATTTGCGATTGTATATTTTGTGCATGTATTAGCATAGAAAACATATCAAAAACTTAATATCCTTTAATCAAAATTCTTAATGGGAACCCTTACATAGAAACTCTCGCGATAAACTTCAAACTTAACTTTTTTTTTCGGACAAGAACGTTGAAAATTTCACTACACACATCAATTCCCCGTGACAATATGATCAATTGCTCATAGAGTGTATTGCAAGCAAATCGATACAAATAAATGCGGTTAATAATCTTAAAAAAATATCGATCAGTAAAGATTAATACAAACGACCAAAAAATAAAATAAATAATGAGAAAACGATTGAGCGATGAATTAGTACTTTCTTTTCCAAATAAACGTAACATTTAAATTAAAAGGCTTCAGCACATTGCCACAATAAAATGAGATGCAAGCTATCAATTAATGTGTTTTGCAGATGAGATGAATCACTTTGGTAGCTTTCGTTTGGAATACGCATTCAACAAAGGAAACATGATTGTTGATGTTAAGTGACATGAAACAAATGTGCAAACTTGTTACCAGCCAATGAATGAACCTGCCTTCATATTAGTGTAAGCTGTTTTAAGAGTAACATAAATAACATACTTATCTTTCGCGAATATAAGTATGAGTACATGTGTTAGAAGAGCGAAATTGTAAGTTTACTATTTACAAAATACATTAAATGTATGGAAAACAAAATACCTTTGCACATCTTAATTGTTTGTAATCACACGTTAACGCGTCATTAAAGTTACAATATTAATAAAAACTATGCCATGCACTTCTGTAGTAAATAACAGCACTGTCATAAAGAAGCATTCTTCTTTTGCAGACATGTTTACAACTGATTATGACAGTATAGATTGTAAAAGTAAACATTTGTATAGGTATGGTGATACTTGTATGTGTGTTAATTTCAAATTACTTAAAATATTTTAATTTCTAATTGACAATTGATATGTTTATTTCTTCAGGTAGATCTACTTCGTAAACGTCATCAACTTGTTAATGTTTTGTTACATTTGGGTGTTAACGATCATAAATTTGCTTGCCTACAAATATTTGCTTGCAAGTGTTTATCGCAATTTTTCTTTATAAAAGTCAGTTTATATAAAGCCGGGATCTTATTTTGACAGACGGTATTTATTCCGTCCGAATTAGATGCTGAGTGTATAATTAATTGTAAAACGCAGACTAAAACTGAGTGTGGGCAACGTCATCAGACATTTATTTTTGTTGGACATGTGCACTCTCCGAATATTTTTAAGTTTTATTCGAATTTTAAACTGTTTTAATGGTGTGTGTGTGCATGTACGTACATGTGCGTGCGTGTGTGTTCCAGTGTGGATGGAATCGATAAAAGACACGGGTAAGTTCGAAATTATTATAAGAAAACACAGAGAGTGTTTCAACGAGGTGCTTAGTGAGCAAGTCCGTGACCTCTAAATATCAAGGCGAGTAATCAACAGAATATGCTTACAGGAGCCCCATACACAACGAATAACTAATTGCGCTTGACATATTCTACTCTCCGTATAATCAATGTCTGAAGCCTTATCGCGCTTATCAGCCGACAGTCTGTGCAGTCAACCGAGACAGTATTCGGCGTTTTTTTCCCAGAAGATCACCAGATTATAAGCGATGCGTATTATAGCCTAATCAATCAAACAAATAATTGTATATGTTCACAATTTTTTAGATTTGTTCATTATACGTATTTTGTGAACATCCGGCGTGCTGTCGACCATTATTACAAAGCAAACGCGTGAATGCAAACGATTTAAACCGCAAACCGCACTTAGTAAAATTCATCTTTGTGGCTTCGTTCTGTCTGCAGTTTAAAAGTTAATTGTTACACTTAATTTAACATGTATTTTGAAATTGCGATTAACTTGACAGCATGCCAGTATGTAATGCCCAATATATACAGTTGATTAATTTATCTAAAAATAATCTAACATAAGTAATTATTAGTTTTATCTAAAAAAGTACCATACTAATACAACTACATTTGCAATTTATCAAATATAATTGCTAAAATGATATAACTACATAAGAGTTGACATTTCCTTTGATTGTTTGACATATATTAATTGAAATCTCTAATGACGACGTAATGAAATATAAGCAAATAATAGTCAAGTACAAGAAATGGATTTGTAATTTGGAACAAAACTGTTATCTATACGCAATCATAGATCGTTTATACGCAAGAAATAGCCAATTATGTGAATATATTATTTACTTAAATAATATATAGTAATGAGATTGCTAACTAGCCTTTGTTTTTATAACAATATTTCTTAAGTTATTCGAAACAATGTGTAAGCAATACAATACAAACATACAAAGTGTTTGACAATATATATATATCAACCAGGAAGACATTGCTATATTGATTAACATATACAGGGTAAAGTATACTTTGACAGACTTGAGAAAAAAGCTCGAGGCGTATGCTATGTCTTTTTCCTCTATATATGGATTCTTGTTTAAGCAACACTCATAAACCAATCGCAGATGCCATGCCTTCGAGTTAGTTTAAGAGCTTTGTTTTATTTTGTATTCTATCGAGAGCAATCACCATCGAAAACAATACATTCATTTAAACGTTGTATGACATAAATACATGCATAAGCATTTGTATTTGAATCACGGGGAGTATGTCGTTAATTATACTTGCGATGTTTGTATTGACAAACCAACTAGCTGTTAATCTCACTTGTAAATAGACTTGTGTGACAAAAAACAATTACACGCGCATTGCTCGGCATTGAACGACACACTTTCATAAGCAACGCGCAACAAACTAACTAATTAGAATAGTATTTGTCTACATAACGCATAAGCATGTACAGTTTACAAGAACGAAATGCGAATTATATTCTGTTTTTTTTTTATTATGTTGAGATAAAATACCAAAAATAGAGATTTTTGTCTTAATCGAATATTGCATCAAGCCACCTAAATTAATCAGGGTGTCTGAATCGGAACATCACATATAATTCTAAATACATGGTGCGCGTTCCTAAGTTAATCAAAAGTTAACTGCTGTACACATGTTATTTTCTTCGTTTACCCCTGGCTTTTCATCGTACAAATGCCCTGGTTGTAAATAAATCATACACGATCTATATAATATTAATAGTTATAAACTTTAAGCATAATAAAACTCTATATATATTATAGTGAAAGAAATCCTTGTAACATTCGCTGTGTTTTAGCTAAGGAAAGTGATCGCAATTGAATACCAAATGAAGGACAATACATACAGCACAACATTTAACACCAAAACAAGATAAAATATGGGGTCACGACACAAAAAAAGATTTATTCCGTTTCAAAGCTATAAAATGTTCTAACATACATGTATCTGTATATGCCTTGATCTGAAACCTTTCTGGTTTATACAACATCCATTAATTCATAAACTATGTCATACAATCGTTTTCGCTCAAGAGCCATGTTTGATTTCTTATTTTCTCGTGTTCCCTGGAGAACGATTGTCGTCAACGGAAAGCGTTTAATTTGCAACGACGTATAATGACAAGATATTGGTATATAATGGCTCTGAAATAAATGTTTTGGGTACATGGAAATATACACCAAAATAATTATGATACTAGCATTATTAGGTCGACAAAAGAATTCATCATATTCTATATTTCTTGCATGTTTTTAAAGAAACAAAACCTGAAACTTTATGTACTGTAATCATAAACTTAACCTCTACGTTCTGATAATAAGTTTGCGAATACAAGCCCTATGTTCTAGTGAATTTATAATATTTGCTTTCATAAATATGCAGACTATGAAAGTGAAAAATAAGAATAGCCCAAATGTAACCAAAGAAGAGTCGTGTGCCACATCTTAAACACATAATGTACAGGTACATCTAGCAAACGCATACATATTCTTACGCACCTATTATACACAATTCTTGAGGGACTCCTTACAAAGTAACTCGGACGATACACTTTTAACCTAAAATAATTTTCGAGCAGTAATGTTAAACACACTATACAAACACCCATTTTCGTTTGAAACTCATATTAATTTCTCATTTAGTTAACCGAGTAAATCGCTAGAAATAAATGCGGTTAATGAATCTTATAATAAATAGATATTGATTTGATATAAAAACGATCAATAAAAAACTAAAGTTAATAATAAGATAAAGATAAAGCAAATGAATAAGTATTTCCTTTTCAAAATTAACCAAACCATTAAATTAATAGGCTTGAGAAAATTGGCACAAAATAAAATGAGATGTGTACAGACAGTGCAGAACCATCAATCAACTGCTCATAGCAGATGAGAGGAATAACTGTGGCATCTTTTGTTTGGAATAGGCGTTTTATTTTAGAAAAATACTTGTTTATGTTTAATGACATGGTAAAACGAATGAGCATTTCTTCATATGAGCTGTTCAAAGAAAAAAAAAAAACAAACATACTGAATCGTCCGAGAATATTCAGTGTGAGTAAATGTGTTAGAAAAATAAAATTGTAAGTTTTGCTAAATACGTGACATGCATGGAAAATGAATTAATGTAACGTTGTATATTGATTTATTGTTTGTGATAAAACGTTGTCGCGTTTATTAAAGTTACATGCCATTCTGTAGTAAATTACAGCACTGTCATAAAGAAGCATCCTTCTTTTTGCTGATTTGCCAAATTTCAGCTTCGCATGTTTACACATGTTTAATGCCTTCGTGTACACATAGCGCTTAATCGTAATAATAACCTCGTTGTAAATAACTCATAGACGCTCTACATAATACTTATAGTAAATAATGTCGAGAATAATGGAACACCATATATATTATCAGGAAAGAAATTCTTGTTACATCCGAAAGTCTTTTAGCTTAGAAAAGAGACAAACTGGCGATAAAATACAGGACAATACATACAAAACAACATTTATCATAATAAAAAGGCATAAAAGCTGGGGCCACGACACAAAATGAGAATAATGTAGCCTGTTTCTAAGCTAAATAATGTTCCAACATACATGTTTCTGTATATGCCTTGATATGGAAACCTTTCAGGTTTAGAAAACATCCATCAATTTGTATTCTATGTCATAAAATCGTTTTAGCTCAAGAGCCATGTTTGATTTTTTATTTTCTCGTGTTCCCCGGAGATAGATTGTCGTCAACGGAAAGCGTCTAATTTTCCTCGACGTACAATGTCAGGATAATGTATCTAATGGCTCTGACACAAATGTTTTCAAGGAATTGAAATGTACAACACTGAATTTACGATAACAGCATAATAAGGTCAACACAAGCATTTGCGCGTCAGATTCTATATTCTTTTTCAATTATTTATAACGAAAGAATAAATGAAAGTTAATTTACTGTGAAAATAAAACTAACCGTGTGTTATTGATAAATGATGTGATGATAACTTTAAGAATTACATTTTTGTTCTTGTGAATCTTGCTAGATTTGCTAAAATAAAAAAAGCAAACTATCAAAGTAAAACGACTTTAATAGCTTTACACATGTAAACAAAGAAGAGTTGTATTGACATATATAAAATACATATTTTCCTATAAGACTTAAGCCTAACGCACATATAAATATATATATATATATATATAGCATATGAATCCACCAATGAAAAAGG
>VMBQ01000892.1:126848-138308 GCA_007657795.1 Dreissena rostriformis | reverse complement strand
ATATATATATATATATATATAGCACATATATATATTTTCGGACAGGAACGTTGAACAATCCATTAAAGACCATTTTCTTGAGACAATCTGATAAATTGCTCATTGTTTATTGCGAGCAAATCTGTACAAATAAATGCGGTTAGTAGTTTTATAGGAATTATAACGATCAATAAAGTATAATACAAACGACCAAGAAACAAAATAACAATGCGAAAAAGATCGATCAAATGAGTAATTCTTTCCTTTTAAAAAATAAACAAAACCTTTAAATTAATTGGCTTAAGCAAATGGACGAAAAATAAAATGAGATTCGTAGAAGACCATGCCGAAACATCAATCAATGAGCATTGCATGTGAAAGAAATCACTTTGGTAGCTTTTGTTTGGAATAGGCATTTAATTTTGAAAGCGTGATTGTTGATGTTAAGTGACAAGAAACAAATGTGCGAACTAGTTATTAACCATTATGAATGAACCTCGCTTCATACTATTATAAGCTGTTAAAATAATTACATAACTAACATACCTATCGTTCGCGAATATAATAGTGAGCAAACATGTTAGAAGAACAAACTTGTAGGTAAACAATTTACTAAATACGTGTAGTTAATGAAAAACAAATGTACCTTTATAAATCTAAATATTGTTGGTAATAACACATTGACGCGTTCATTATGTTACAATACTAATACAATCTATGGCATGCAATTACGGAGTCAATTACAGCACTCTCATAAAGAAGCATCCTTCTTTTGCGGATTTGCCAAATTTCAGCTTCGCATGTCTAATAACAACACGGATGCGAGCATATAATTATTTATAATAATGGGCTAAACGATTGAATTAGCTCCCAGTTATATGATTTCTTTATATACGGTGTAAAGCGCATGCGCACAAAACGGATGTTGGCGTGTGCCAACACATCAAATGTAATGAACATTGAAATGGGGGTTAACAGAGCGTATGAGAAACATATATTTGAAAATAATTATTCCGATTGTTCTGTCGCTATATTATAGTTTGGTTTTTGACCTTTAAACTTAAATTTAGCACTTTATTCTACAGTATACAGAAACCATTTAATTCAACCTGTAAATGACCATCATTTAATTAACAACATCTAAAACTTCACGGTGAAATTTGAATGTGACTACGTTTACAAATTCGAGCTCGAATATCCAATATTGGCTTGGTATGTCTTTCCACGAAAATATTTCTGAAAATGATCTAATGCGGTAAACAAGTAAACGTATTTTTGCTAAACACTTACTTCCTGTGGTGGCACATCAAAGGAAACGGTGCGAAGATCTATTTTTGTATAGCTTTCGATGCAGGGAATTATGAAGAAGATACCTACAATGAACAAATTAAAAACTAATTTGAAACAAATTTGAAACAAAATACAAATGTTTCGAGTGTAAATGTTTATCGTGCACAACACTGTAATACTTTTGTTTTATTACTTATGTCATTGGCGGACTATTATGTTATATGTCGGACACAAACAGTGATTATTATAAAACTATATCTATATTTAACTTCATGCATGCATCCTAAAATGTTTATATAAAGCAAGGATGTCATAATTCACCGCTCGTCAAATACCAATTCAGAGCCTGTCTTCAAAAATATATTTATCAACATGTATGTAAAAAATATTCCATATGGTAATAACATTAGCACAGGTGTCCAACACCGATTTCACATGCTGAAAAAAACAAGATTTAATACATGTATAACTAAGCTATTCATTGCAATAAATATTTAAATTGAAAACTAGCATTGCACAAATTAATTTAGATATATGTTTACCTGGTCCTTTTGCCCCGCCTAATGGTAAACGCCCAAGTCTGAATATCACAGCTCTCTCATATTCCTGCACAACCTAGACAGATGAGTGCAATATAATGCAACACGTTTCGGTGTAATGATTCCATTTAATAAATTGAAACTTAAGCTTACTGGTAAAATATTTCAGGTAGAAAAAAATAAAGACAAAAAAGTTTGAATTAAGACAGAAACAATGCGATAATTACCTTCATCACATCAAATGATGACGCATATTATTATCATATTTATGTCATTTTTTTCAACACTTGTTTTGCAAAAATCGCTGATACAATATATTTATCGTACGATATACTAGTAATGTATATACATGTCGAAGTCTTTGTGTACAAAATACAACAAGAACCTATATAGCATGTTGATAACGCCGTTCGTTTATTTTTTTATTGCGTATTGGTCATTCGACGGTTTTATTTACAATGCGGTTTCATTCAGCATTGACTGCGTTGTTTGGTATGCTATGTTAAAAACACCCGAATGTGTGAACATAAAACGGTTTTGTTGAGATTGACTCTAGAATGTGTGGTTAAATAACAAATCGGTAAATATGGTTGTATGACCATGGTTTGGAGAAGTTAAAATCCTCTGAAAATATTAAGAGGAAAGGAAGAAATCATTAACCTTGCGTTCAAGATTATTATTATCAAGACTGTTAAGGACGCATCTAAATCTCACCTTGATACAGAGAACGAGAGAGAAGGGCAAGGTGACCACAATGAGGAAAAGCGAGAAGGCGTAGAGGAGCCATCCACAGCATCCGGCACCGTCTGTGTTATCATCCGCTGAAACGAGTATGGTAAGTAATAGTTAATGGAAAGTCAACTACGATGTGGAACAGGAAGAAAACATAATCTATTATCTTATAATTTGGCATCGTCAATGGTCTAAGTTGCTACACAATATTTGGTTAACAAGAAATAATGCTACATGTGTAATAGATTAACAATTAAGCAACTCAATTTCTTAACAATGAAAAGTTATCTAACACTTAAGAATGAATATGTGAATTCTCTAGAAAAATTAGTATGCCATAGTAACGCCATAAAATCACTCTGTACACAATAAGTAGACACACAATTATATTTGAGTCATACTGTACAATTGGTATTGTATAATGAATCGAAAGTGTTTTGTCCATTTAGGCATTATATTAAATAATTTTAGTTGGACCTGAAAGGAACATGGAATAAAGAGAAAAAAATATAATCGCATTGTGCCTTTCTAGAACTATGTTACAAGCCTTAACAACTACTTATGTGAAGTAATTATGAATATGTTACCGACGCAACCCATCATCAGAACTCTATCAGACGCAAGAATTGGCTAATACTATAGCAATTACTTGGTAATGACGGCATAAATTACTGTTTATATCAACCTAACGATTTACACCTGGCAAACAACATTTCGTGAAATTAGGCAACTGACATACACTTTGGAGGGGTTGTTATAGTTAAAAGTAAATTCAATTTGGTTAACAATTTAGTGAGAATGATACGTTGCCATCTTGCTCGTAGAACTAAAACCAATACAACAATGTTTTACTGTTCATTGAATATTGCACTCTTATAACCTGGAATTCGATATGTGTCGACAAGTCATGTAATCCATGAAATAAATAGACTCCACACATCACTCTTTTTGTTCACTGAATTTCTATACTTGAAGACAATTAACAGTTTTTTGTCGTGCACTTTCATTATTGAGTAGATTATTAGAATATACTGAAGTAAGGCTAGATAGAGTACTGTAGTGTGTTGTGCATAAATGTTCCCTTTTTACTTCAAGCACCTAAACAGATTTATGTGAATAATAAACTACGGGAAAATTAAGTGCCCATTTGGGTATAAGTCTGTAAATATACAAATAACAGAACTTGTCGTTGAGCAAAGACTATGCAGCATACTAAACTGTTTACAGACTTTGCCATCATTTGAACATACAATATTTTACAAAATGTCCACCAATTAAGCTCCTGTGATTAATGTATGTTAGCCAAATACCATCACTTCATTGGCAAAGTTCTACAATCGTTAAAAATAATTTTATTGCTGCCATACTTTCCTGTTAAACCTTTGATTTCGACATACTATACTGACAACAAATGCAGTGAAACTAATACAGCGCATTCACCACTATATGGGATCGAATAAAAAAGAATAGTTCAATGCAAGAGGCCTCCGGCCCATATAGGGTTTAATAAAAAGATTACGTATGCACATTTATCAAAAACGGATGAACAGATGTTTGTGTTTGGAAATATAAAAACAAAAAACTATATTCATAACTGTTAAAGGGACTGTCAACCACGATTGACGAAAACAGGAAAGTTTTAAAAACCGTATTTTTTAACAGTTATTAGTTTATATTGATTAAAATATCACGACTGGCATATTACATTACTTATATTATATTACACTACGTCATTTGTGGTTGAAAGTCCCTTTAATACCGTATATACCTTTCTCTTTTATAATTAAAATATATCTTACATTTTCGAATGTGAAACAGTGAAAAATGATTATGTTTTTACCTCCGATGACCAAGTCCTCAGTGCCAAGGGAATATCCGCCTGTATGCCTGTTGTTCATGTCAAAATGTACCAATTTGAAATCCAATGTATCTGGCGTGTGTTGATATATTGATGTAGTATTAAATGCTGTTATTTAATTGTCCTAGACATTTTCATATAGTGATACTTAAGTAAACAACTTTTGAAAATCAATACTGATCACATTTCATGCCTTAATATATGTTACTATGTTTTGAACATGTATACTCATGGACTGTTTATCTTTTGTATATTAAATAAACTAGTAAAACGTTATTAGCAATCCCACATTCTTTGCCAGTACACAAGCTTCCAAATATCCTTTACTTCACATGTTCTCAAGAAAACCTTAAAGTAAACCGTTCGCTTACAATAAGCGCTAGCACGATTTCCTTTTTCTCGTTTATCTTATAGAGCATAGCAAAGTATGCTACGTCGATCTTTTCCTCTATAATATTGGGAATAAAGCGATCCCGACCATGCATGTGCACATACGATGTATCTTGTCTTTGACGGCATCGTCTCAGATATTTGGAGAACACGCTTGTTAGCTGAAACGTTTTTTTTAGCCCCTGTATCCGATCGATACGCTTTCTGATAGCTGATGGCGTGTAACGATGTATTTGGCTTAGAGGCATTGGGAAAATATTGTGTGCTTTTTCATTTCATTGCCAACAACTATTCTTAGAATAACAATATGTTTAGTTATCTTTTATTGATTTATTCATCGCATACCAATAGATATTTACATTACTATGTCGAAAACAAAACATGTATGCATAGAAAATGTAACAATGTATTTGGTTTAGAGGCCTGGGAAAAATTGCCAAAACAATATTCTTAAAATAAAAATATTCTTTTAGCTGTAACAATGATTTATTCATTGCATACCAATAGATTTATAAATCACTATCTTGAAACAAAACTAAATGAATAGAACGGAGGGTTAAAGAAATACATGCTCCATTTTGTACAGAAAACTTTGAACCTAATTCATGTATGTATTTGATTATAACTATTACTAAATATGGTAATTAATGTCCAAAGTAAAATCGCCATATATACTTTTACTGCAACCAATTTTAAAAACAACGGAAATTGTGTGGCCACTATGTTGTGTGTCTCCCTATTTGATATTATGGATTGTATTTCATCAATAAACCTCTAATAGTCCTACGAGGCTGACGTAATTCTTATTATCGGCGCTACAAAACAACATTAATTGGTGCTGAGTGCTGGCATAAACATTTAATTTGTAGTAAGAATAAAGATAAATGTGTGCACGAGTCTTTTGTGACATGAAAATACGACTGATATCCTTGGCCAAAACATCCAAGGAGAAACATTAAAATTCTTTTAAATCCTAACATGACTTTACTACATGACAGTGTAATATGCATCATTATTGCTCTTTAATGATATCAAACTAGTATACGTTGCCGAAATCATTGATGATTTGTACGGTAGCCTATTGTTAAACTGTATTGATACATATCCAACAGAACAAAATATATCAGCTGAAACTTCAGTTGTTTCCTGGCAGATTGTCGTCCAATTAACGATAAGAAACAGATTTAGAAACAACAGAATAAAACTGCGAACACATGGTAAATTCCTGTTATATTTCAACATGAGGCGCATAACGCTCATATATTAGACTTGGTTTAGTATAAGTACACATGTGTCACATCTTTATTTAATTTAGGAAGCTAATTTTAATCAAAAACGAACACAAGACTTTTATATGCAAAAGCGTATGTCAAGCAAAACTATATGGCTAACATATGATTCATTGATTTTCCAGAGTAACATCGTTATCGAGTATTAGTTGACAAAACGTTGAGTCAATCACACGGTGCCTAACCAATACGGATAATACCGGAAACTTGTGTGCGTTTTTAGCTAATACGCGAAACGGAAACTGATCATATCAGAAAATATTGACTGCTTTGAGATAAGTGTGTTCTTTTATTTTCAATTTTCTCTTCTTTATGTTTACATTTTTCATCAAACCAATATTAAACGGAACAACTAAGGCATTCATTCAGTTAATTGTATGCATGTACATATTATAATGGATAGTGGATAGATCGCGTACTGTTTCTTCTGTTGACAATTATTAATTCTTAAACGGTTTTGAATCGAATGACGTTTAACAACATGGATGGATTTAAGGATGGCTCCATGTATGAATGGCTGAAAGAGATGCTCAATGAACATATGATTGGAAGGGTGACTCAATGAATGCAATAAAAAGGCATTAATTGATGACGGGAAGGGTAGCCAAATGGGTCGGATCAATGAATAGATGACTTTAAAAGTGGTTAAACGCGTAGAATAGTTGAAGGATGGCTCAGTGAATGGATGAATGGAAGGTAGCCAAATGGATTACCACAAGGTCGGATCAATAAATAGACGACTTGAAGAGTGGCTCAGTGTGTAGAATATTTGAAGGGTGGCTCTGTGAATGGATGACTGAAAGGGTGGCTGGATGAATAAATGACGTGAATGGATGGCTTTACTGGTGGCTCACTGAATTGATGGTTTTGAGGGTGTCTGAATGCATGGATGACTGCAAATGTGGCTAAATGAGAATGACTCGAAGGAAGGTTTAATGTATAAATGATATGAATGGTGGCTTTATAAATGACTGATTTGAAGAGAGGATCCATATATGGTTGATTTATTAAGGGACACAATAAATATATGACTAGAAGCGGCCTCAATGAATAGATGACGGAAAACGGTTGTCATTGTATGGATGACGGAAATAGTGTCTCAATGAATGGGCGACATGCATTTGGGCCAAATGAACATTTTAAGGACAGAGTGGCTTAATGGGAACTTGATTGGTTGGCTAAATGAATGGATGACTACAAAGGTGGCGCTCAATGAATGGATGATTGGTAAGAAGCTCTATGAATGTATGACTTGAAGGTTGGCTAAATGAATAGATGGCAGAAAAGGTTGATCGATGAATGAGCGACATAAAGGAATGTGCAATTATAGGATGACTGAAAGATAGACTTCATCGATTCATGAACGGAAGGTTTGCTCAATGATTACATGGTTGGACAGTTGGCTCAATAAATAGCTGAATTAAAGGTGGGACAAATTATTGGAAGACTGGTAGTTAGGCTCCATGAACAGATGAAGGAAGTTTGGCTTATTCAATTGGTGACTTAAATGGTAGGCTCTGTGAAGATATAAATTATAGGTCGGCCGCATGATTGAATGACTGGAAATTGGGCTTAAATATTGGTTGACGTTAAGAGTTTTAAAAATATGGGATGACTGGAATATATGTTCAAGGAATAAATTTCTGAAAGAATAGCGCAACAAATGGACGACTTGAAATTTGGCTCAATGAATCGATGCAAGTAAAAGAGGAAGGGTGGTTTAATGAATGAATAGCTTAACGTGTGGTTAAATAAATGAATGACTGGAAGGGTGGCTCGGTCAGTGACTTAAATGGTGCATTATAAATATATGATTGTATAAATAACACCTATCATATATTCGAATACCTTAACTTCGACCCAAATAAAGATCGTGTGTTTGCATATATTTGCTTTACGATAAACAAATGTGGTTCGTAAAAACATATACTACTTTTAAAATTGCGCCTAGAAGTGAAAAACATAACATTGAAATGGGACTGCTAGGTCTTTAAGTTATCTTTAAGGCCCTATAAAGGTGACAAATCCAATTATTATGCATATAAACTGGTCATTTTTTTCCCGGATTTCAGTAACTCTTGCATTAAAAATGCAAATAACACAGCTTAGGTGCAACGTTGTCAAGAATTATGGAAGATATGTTTACATCTTTGCAACTAACGTGGTGTGTAGCCTAAAAGCGGTAACTTCAATTTTAATTCTATTATAAACAACCTTTTACCAGCAGAAAGTAACTTATTAGATCACTTCACACGTTTTAACCATTTAGAAGCGAGCTACTTTGTGAGTGATACCGGAAAACGTTGAAAATCAACGATATATTTTTGTGACCTGAGTCACTTTCACTTTCACTTTCCCGAGTAAACAGCGATGTAAATAAACTGATTGTTTGTAAACACAATTGATTTGGAGGACACTGTATTTTGAGCCCAAAACAAGTTGTATTGCTCATTTTTTATGGTAATGTCGAATAGCATATATTTATTGGTTTTTATTAATTTTTATAAAAAAAAAATGAAAAAAAATATTAAAAATCGGAAAATTATTACGGATTGTCACCTTTACAGGGCCTTTAATTGAATTTTATCATAATATTGATCTGAGAAAGATAATCGAAAACGTTAAAATTATAAATACCTATTCAGATGTACCCAAGTGCCGCACCACTTGAATAATGCGATGTTTATGAAAATGCAAACCTCCTAACGTACACGATGACATGCAATAGCCTGATTAATTAAGCTTTAAGTTACTTGTGGGAATTGTATCTTCATAATTATTTTTCAACGCAAACCATACCTCAGTAATATTAATTATACGTATTAAAGTAGCTTGTAGAAATTAAATCCAGGTGTAACTTTAAGCATGATCAGTCGTTTTTGTTTTGTTAGATAGATATATGTATCTATCTAACAAACACAGAAATCTTTCACCGAAATACCTCGTACACTTAAGCAAGCCACTGGTCGAATAGTTCAGTTGAAAGATTCATAACCCGACACAAAACACTGGGATTTGTCATGCACTTATTTTCACCACTTACTCCCCTTATCTCTGATTTAACTAGATCAGTTGTCAGTTATTTATTAAGTCTTTATGTTTAAAACGCATTCTGTTCACAACAGTTATTAAATTACAGCATTCATTGATATTGATTTCATATCGCATTGCAATACCTTACTTAACCCGGATTTTTCACCAAGCAAAATGGCTTGTAACTCAGGTTCGTTAATTTATAAAGTTTAATATTATTTATTTGAAATAAACATTGATTGATATGACATTTTTTTTTAATAAATAATACATTTTTAAATAATAGACACACGTCTTGTTATAGACAAATGTGTGTAAGCAATGTTGTAAAGTTCAAAACAAACACTGCTACCGGGTTTCGTTTTGAAAGTTGCCCTTGTGGTGATTTTCATCAATGCCTTTCTGGTAAATATGTGTACGTTACCAAAACACCAACTTTTGATACATGCAAAATATATAATTCCGGTTTGAAATCAAAATATACAAGACTTTCAACATTAATGACGAAATTCTGCAAAGTCATGTTTGTTTGTGTATCGACTCAGATAATTCAATCTATTGATTACGTGTTTATATAAATTATGAATGTCATAGCTGTTGATCTGTTATGTGTTATGCTTAATGTGTTGTATTTCTTGATTTGAGTCGTGTTGCGCATAAAATCTGTCTTATGTAATATGCTACCAGCGTAGCTCCAGATCAGCCTGCACTGTCTGCTCATGAGCTGACCTGTCCGCTTTCAAGTCACGCATGGTTTTTTGGTCTAATAAGCGGAGAAGGCAGCTCCTGACCAAACTGTGCGGTTGCGCTGGCTGGTCTGTAGCTAAGCCGGTCGCATATGACAATAAACCTATTTTCGCATGATGTGGCTCATTTTGTGTACAATGTTGATATCATATTGAACATCTTCCAAGACTAGAGTACCGCACTTTCTAAAATTGGAATACTGCATACATTCCGCAACTGAACTAACTCGCGTTAATTTCCATAGTGCGTTCATTCGAAGCGAACGATCGCCAAACCACCGTTCATTTTGTAGTAAACCCCTTTAAACGACAAGATCGCCGCTAACATTTGAAGACAGTGTCCCCATAGAATAAATTTAAATTTCAATTGATTAATTGTTAAATAAAGTTTAATTTTGAAATTTAAAAGAAAATATTTGAGTGGGTTGATACAACAATGTCGAATAATGTTGTTGCCGTTTGAAATTACATATATTTATTACCGTTATTTTATCCGGCGACAACATACCCGTTCCCCATTTTGACATTGTAAACGAACAACTTCCCGAGTGCGCTCGCTATCGATCACGAACGTTCGCAGCAAAACCAAGCGTTGAGTTGTTCGCCTTAACTAAATGCAATGCTGGTGAGCTTATGAAGATGAAAGCGGAAGGGAGTGTCAACTGGTCTAGATGGTGATAATAAAACAAAGTCATAGATACTAAATACTGAATTTAAGAATATCTGACAGTCTTGTAGTAGTTATTTGACCAATGCAGAGAAGACTGGGCCTCTCGCCACTCCGTTGAGGTCTAGCTCGATGGCAAGGTTTAGAACTAGTTCATTGGAGTGCAATGGGGCTCGAAGCTGGTCACTATACACTGAGGTATTGCAATGGAGCAAACGGTGGGCTGCCTTGAAGGGCTCATGACACCGCGGACATGCGGGGTCCAGCCTGAGGACGTACTTACCCGCATCACCGGTGAAAGAGATTCCCCAGCGTCAACCTATCCATTCCTTTGGTTAATCTTGAGGAACGATAGCAAGAGTGTTTATCTTGACATTTTGGGTCAAGTGGGGTTAAAAACTAGGTCACCTGTTCGTCTTCAACAATTGGTGCACTTTGAATTCAGAGGAGCACTTCAGGGCAATCGTGGCCCTCTTGTTTATAAATAAGAAAGTGTATGACTGTTAGTAGGGCAAAACCAAAATTGATAAGAATGACACATTGAAGATGTATGCCAAAAGATTTGACACGTTAATGATAATGATGTGAGTACAACATTATATTCCTTGCGTTCAGTGTTTACGCTTTTAGGCCGGTCATCGTTGTAAAACTTCCACTATAGATGAAGTGTACGCTTTAAGGACCGGTCATAGTTGTAAAACTTCCACTATAGATGAAGTGTACGCTTTTAGAGCCGGTCATAGTTGTAAAAATTCCACTATAGATGAAGTGTACGCTTTAAGGGCCGGTCATAGTTGTAAAACTTCCACTATAGATGAAGTGTACGCTTTGAGGGCCGAATCAACACACATGCCTCCCTTAAGAGAACGTGTGGGGGCACACGTACATCGCCTTTAAGATTGGGGGGGGGGGCACACGAACAGCGCCTTTAAGACTG
>VMBQ01000892.1:0-122538 GCA_007657795.1 Dreissena rostriformis | reverse complement strand
ATAGAAATAGTTAAACTCACAATGTCACTTCGCAACACTATTGGCCACAACAGCGAGTTAAAGGTATTGGTTAAAGTTCGCAAACAATTGTTAAAGTTAGACGAAACCTGATCGATCTTGGTTGTAGGAATTCAAAACAAATATATATACAATGCTGGCAAAGTGTCCCCTCATATCCAGCCGGGCATCCACACGTGTCTGGTGCGATACAGCTTCCTCCGTTCAAACAACCACTTCTACATACCGCTACAACATTTTGCATCAATATAAGGCAACGATATAGCGAGTATTTGATGATTTCAGTGTAAGATCGTATAATCATTTCCTAACTGGCCATAAAAAAACGTATTGTCACCATCGGTGAAGCCAGAAGCGAAACAATCTCATGTATACGACGACACATGAAGGGATAATTATATATTAAACTGAAAACAACACATTGTATTTATATTTCAAGCTTTTGTAAGATGAATTTATAAAAAGCGACACTTTTCATAACATTTCTTTAATTTTGACATCATACATATTACGTTATATGATCATAAACATTCTTTCGTTTCTTCTTAGTTGTCGCTCAACTATAGCATTTAAAAATGTTCTTGTGCGTTTATTATAATCCTTGAGTGGGAGGGATTTACCCTTACAATGGGGTTATTAATGTATAGTCCCAAAAATCTTGGCTGTGGCTGCAAGTGAAGGGTTCAACTTTATCATTTTTTACTCAAATTAGAGTGAAATGATCAGGCTATCCTTCACCGGTTTGCTCCAAGCATGCCCCGCCTAACACGAACTTAACTGTTCTATTAATATATTCGACTTTTTGATAATCATTGTATGCAGTACAATGACATTACTGTAGATTATTACTGTTATTTTGACATAGTGCACACGCTTAAATACGAAAACTGTTAGTCATTCGCTGTTCAATATTAAATAGAATGTTTCATGTGATTAATAAAAAAAATGAAATTGTGATAATTGTTATTGGGCACTTTCTGTTTTGCATATGTGGCGATTAGATATGAAATAATATTCAAACGCGAATCATAACCTTTTGGTGTCAGATCTCATCCAATGAAATGAGTTTCTTTACAAACCTTGCTGGCAATGTGTCCCCTCATATCCAGCCGAGCATGTACACGTGTTTGGTGCGGTACAGCTTCCCCCGTTCAAACAGCCATCGCCACACAGAGCTACAACATGTTGCACTTAAAAGACTAGTTCACACATTTGTGTCAGTAAGTGCCTTAAATTAATAGATTTCAACCACAGATGTATTGCTCCATTATAATTACAATAATGCAGTTTTAGAAAGGAAAAAAAACGGAAAAGAAAAACAAGTTTTTCGCATGTGGGTCTCAAACTAGTTGCCTTTGGATTGAAAGGATGTTATCTTTACCACTCGGCAATCCTGTCTCTTAAATATTCAAAGTCATTGTATTCGTAAAATAAGTGTTGCAACAATATTAAACGAAAACAACAGAATCATTCCAAATTATTCAGTCGTGACGCTTTTGTAACGTGTTATAATTTTATGAATTTCAAATTATGAAAATTCATTAACAAAGATGTATTTTAGTATGAGTCTGGGTCATAAATGTTATTTTACTCCCTAATGTATAGTGTTCTAATATTTTTTTAATATGGGACAACAAGTTGGAAATTGAAATTTCGACAATCCCTTTACAAAGACACGTACATGTATGTTAGTCTTACAACGATATGTGACATTTATGTATATTTCTTTTTAAAGTTTTAGTACCTGAGAATCTGGCATAAGGGCCGACTCAAGCAAGGCATTTTTGTTTCGTAGGAATTGAGTGCGTTTCTTACCCTGTTCACAATATTCGCCGGTCGTGTGTTGTGGACATTGGCACTGCAAATCTCGTATGCAGTAACCGCCAAACTTGCAGTAATTTCCGGGGCATTTGACTGCAAAGTAGCACGGTATATATAACGCAGATTTTGTGTAATTTGTCTAGTTTTGACTTTTTATAAACTGCCAATACAGTTGTGAAGTATACACATTTCATTTCAGCAGCCAGTATGGGTAAGATAGGGCTGTTATGGAGACGGGTTTGTGTCGATTCGAAATATGACATGACAAGTTTGTTAACGGATTTTAAACAATTTCTAAAGTATAGCGCGCGTAGCATAAAATAGCGTCAAGTTAATATTTTCTGTGTTTATATAAAACATTCAATGGTAATTATATGTTGTAATGACTTAATTAATAAATGCAAATATAAAGGTAAATGGCATCACTAGTGAATCATTAAATACATCGTTACACGTGAATATACACTGCGCTAAACAAATCTACTTGCTAAAACTTAACGCAATTTATATATCCTTGAAACTTGTCATACCTGGGCGACATGCAGGGAAGGACCCGTTATTTTCAAACTTCCACGGTTCCTCGCCGGGCTTTTGTTGTTCAAACCAGGAGCCTTTGTTACATGCGAACATTCGCTGACGAGGCTCGTAGAATACGCCTCCAGATGGTTCACAATTGAAATTTAACACCTCTCCATTCTCAATTTCATAACGGTTGGCCCAAGAGATGAATTGACGTTCCGTGTAGTCATATAATGTGAACCCTGGTTGTAAGTATGTAGGTATTTGGCATCCATCTAAGTAAACAGACAAGATCTTTCATTTTATGCTATGTATTACGACAGGTGACTGTTTCTACTGTGACAAACGGCATTCACGTGTCTGTTACGCACGTTTATGTTATTAAGCAAGGAATGTCGAAAGCTGAATTAAGCAAATATTTCATTTACATATACATTCATCAACAATATTTATTTATATAGAAACATACATTTTTATGGCAATGTTTAATGAATACAATAACAAATGACACAAAGAATCAAACTGCCATTTATTGAAAATGATATACTAGTATTATTAATTGAGTACGTTAATTGACAGATTAATTTGTTGTTTGATGCAATATTTACCAAATTAAAAAAAAATATATCGGTTTTATAAAGATGTTGTTTTCATATAATTTAGTAACATGTTAAATAACATGTTTAAACAACAGTCCTGGAAATATATTATTAAAAATTGGATGCTCTAAAACATCATGTTCCTCTGGTGATGGCCAAACAACAAACTCGTGCAAGATTTTGATGAGTGCCTTTGTAACATTGTCGACAACTCTGCCAAAAATCTTTATTGTTATGAGGATGTGCTGTATTGTTGTCAGTGGATGGTTTTGTCTGTTGAACGTTGCACATCGTCCTTAAGGATTTTTTTAGAAAGAGACAACATTCTTCGAAAACAGATTCCGTGCACAAATTGTTTGCCGGTTAATTCATCAAGATGATGTGAAAATCGGAATTCTTTCTGTTTCCTAAATGGCAGAACGGATATAGCAATCATTTTCAAACATAACTTTAAACTGTGTAATTAAGGTTTAGACCTCAATTTAAGTTAACAGCAGCAACTGTGGTTAAACAGGCCGTTAAAAACAGGCGTGATTGTAAGCAACCCAATCGTAACGCTAACACTGATTTTAACAGTCCATTTAGACTAAACGGTGCTTTGAGCAACTGGTTCCAGACATTTGTGTAAGTGCTGAATTGGTTCCATCTCATATTAAGCCCGTAGTTCCCGCAAACGTTACTGGTAAGTCAAGGGTGTGGAAATATTTAAATTATTTACTTGCCCACGGACAAGTTGATTACACACGTCTGATTATTTAAAGATTCTATTTATAGGTCTTGCCGTCATATTGTGCAATTTACCAGAGCAATTAATTTCATCAGTTTTAGGACTATGTAATGTATTTTCAAAGAAATATGTATGCTGTTATAAGGAGAGATGTGTTTCAAATGAAAAGTTTACGAACGATGGATTGATATAGCTTAAACCAATAACACATACAGATGCGATGACATCGATTCAGGTATAAATTACATTTACTTTATAGTCCTGGATTGCAACGATACAGATATTTTAAATTACAATTGAATTGTGCATACACATTATTTTAAGTGATTTAGTTGCATTGTGATAAAATGCCTCACGAAGACACTCACTATACAGAAAAATATACACTATAACTGAATGCATACTTGGTTTGCACTCCACAGTGGAACCCATACAATTGATGGTACCGGAACTTTGGTTACAGCTGCACGAGTATCTCGCGTACAAACTGCCGTCCATTCCACTGCTGAACACCAGACGGTGGTTGCTGTTACATACCACGGACTTTCCGCGGTCTGTGATTTGTCCATTAGCTATCGTCATGCATTGTACCTTGACTGGCTCTGAATTACAAGCAGCAAGTTTGAATAATATAACGATGTACACAATGCATCGCTCCACGTATTTATGGGATAAGGTATCGGAAAGTTTCATCGTAGGCCGATATTTAAGTAAAACCCTTGCTAAGGTTTTGAAAAAAACACACACATATTTTTCTGTTTGATGGAAGCCAATCAACAACAATTTGATGCGTGCTATTCAGTCCTACTTCTTAAATAGCTACATTATTACCGCATTACTACAACAAATAAATTGTAATTGGCTGGTATACACATTTGAGGTCATCAGTTTTGTTATTCTAGTGCGGTTTGATTATTATGTTTGTGATTGACAATCAATAAACGATCTATGTGTGGTGAGGACAATGCATACCTTGCTCACAATTTCGCCCTTTAAATCCATTAGAACATTGGCATATATTCGGTTCCACGCAGCGACCGCCGTTCAGACATGCTCGAAGGCAAATTGCTTGAAAAAAACATATGTGCAGGTTATAAATTTATTTTATGTTAACTCGTTAATTCATCTTTAAAACGGGAGACAATACAATATTCCATTAAACCTTCATCCAGTATAGCGAACACACACAACATTGTTCAAAGCAACGCACACAACGAATACATTAATTTGTGTAATATAAGTTGGTATCGTACATAATTGTATACTTGTATATACGAGTTTAAATGTTAGTTCGTATCATTCACAGAATTCTTCTTTTAAAATTAAAGATGTTGAAACTTATCTTTACCTAAAAAACACGTATTTAAGTGATCAGTGAACAATTTAACTTAAGATTTAACTGCCAGAAGGAGACGTACGTTGCTCGCAATTTCTTCCAACAGTTTGTGCTGGGCATTGACATTCAAAATCCCGGTTGCAGTGTCCACCAAATTTGCAATAACCACTCGGACATATAACTGAAAGAGAACAATTGCATACGAATAAGAGATAAATAGTTATAGGCTAAAACCGGCTTTGGTGCGCCATTGGTCCATATTGCCACATCTTCGGAAGTATTGGTCGGAGGGCTATATTAAGTACATTTCATCTATCTGCTAAGTGTAAGCATTTTGCAGGTTGGGTACAACAGTACAATTGTAATACAACCGGTAATGCACAAATTTGGACGTACAAAATAAATGCATGTTATCCCTTTTTTGTTATTCATCTATGATCTTTCCAACGTTGCTTAAAACACGATGTTTGAATGAAATGTTTTACATGAGCAGACAGTGCCTAATGTAGAGATCACGATTATAACGCGCATTGATAAGACGCATACTGTCATGACACCAAGATTACAAAACAGTTCATAAAACGACAAGGAATATGTCTTCCACATTTTGGAAGCATCATAAATTGATTATTCTTTTCCTTACCACATCCTTTGGATCACAGTTACCTCCCATTCCAAGTATTTTTTCCACGCACAGTTAAAAGAAGGGAGACCACTCCGCGAAAGAGATTGATTTGGAAAATACCATATGAATTTACTCAGAACACGAATGGATCTAAGATATGTAATCTCTTATGCAAACGATATTCACCACTAGGGTCGGAAAGCTGCCTGTCTTCATTACTGGATCCATGGATTAATGCATGCACAACTTTACATTACATATATAATCTGGAGACGCTCTTACCTGGTCGACACATGGGGAAGGACCCGTTGTTTTCAAAGTTCCATGGCTCATCGTGTAGTCTCTTTTGAACGACCCATGAGCCCTTGTCACAGGTGAACAATCGTCGTTGTGGTTCATAGAAGGTATCTCCGGTTGGTTCACAATTGAAAACAAGACTGTATGTATTCCTAATGTGAGGTACTGAGTCACCAGAGATGTATCTCCTTTGCGAGGGGTCGTATACTGCAAGTTGGGGTTCAAACGGAGAAGGTAACAGGCATCCATCTGAATTTAAAGAAAAAATCATTTTGGTAAACTTGGATATATTCAGCTTTATTTTTACAATTGTCAATATGTATTTCAAACATACGCAATCTTATAACAGTATTTTGTTGCCCACCACGCTAGAATTCTATACTTTATGTGATATTAAGTATTTGTTCTTACTTTCCTTTTTTTCAATAAAGATAACAAATCGTGTCAGTAAAGTCAGTAAGTAAATACAATGTACCTGTTTATTTAATTAACGTTGTTATACCAATGAGACTAAAAATACACGCTAAGGCTTTTTTTATCCCACAAACAAAAGCCAATGAACATTCAAAATCAACAACTATTTCGTAAAAAAATTCGTTACATAAAATTAACCCACAAACAATCAGTGTTCCTTATAGCAATGGCAAAAGGCAAAACATTTCAACGCCAGATGTGCTCTGGTAACATAGATTTAACAAGATACAAAATGCGATGTTTAATGTTTTTGTGGTAATATATTTTATTTATTTAACAAAACGGATGCTTGCGATTTCACTGAATAATCAACTGAACTTGACCACTAAAAATACTTTATCGTCTGATCCTTTCAGCGACTACTCATTGAGCGAAAATAAGGATTTGATTTAAATGAAATTAATCTTATAAAATACGAACGAAGTCATAGACGATATGCGTTCATGTCAGTGTAAGATCGTTTGTTATTTCACGAGTGATCATAGAAAATAGATTTTCACAAGTGGCGCAAGAGAAATAACAAACGATCTTACACTGACATGAACAAATTATCTGTTTCTTTTATGCCCCTTTTTTTCAAGAAAATAATTATTAATAATTTCCCTTTCACTGAAAAGTGACCCTTTCTCCCGTGGCGGGCCTCAAAACATTGAAATGACGTCATTTTGTTGACGAAATGACGTCATTATTCCAGGGAAATTTTTCAGTTAAACTCTTTTATAATGTAAATAAACGGTAAAAAAAAAGCAAAAAATTAGACAGTTTGTCGGTGGAATATCGATTTTGTTTTTTCATTCGTGATCATAGAAAAAATATAAACAAGGATATAAACAAGGGAAGTTCATCTTGATATGATAATCTAAAAATAGAAAAAGTTATTCCGAAAATGTGTTCTTTTCACCGGTGGAAAGAACAATTTTGTTCTTTTCACTGCTGTTTTTTTCACTGCAGAAATGTCATATTTTATCATTAGGTATAAAAGAAACTGCATTAACCTGTTTCACACTTCATATTGTGTTCTGTGAACACTCCATCAACGCATAAAATGACGCCATCTTGCCCATCGTCGTAATCCACTATATCGTCATTTACTGCGTTCTCTCCGCCCAGACAAACCACGCGGATGCTTACACCACTAGGAACCTACACATTAAAAAACTATCTCAAAGCCCCATTAACACACAAAATCAACGAATAGTTCGTAAATAATGTCGTACAATTAATTTAACCCGTCATAAATCAGTGTTCCTTATAGCAATAGCCAACATTTCAATGCCAGATGTGGTCTGGTAACATAGATTTAGATTTAACAAGATACAAAATGCTCTGTTTTTTTTGTGGAAAAATATATTCAACACATGTTCATGTTCCATTTTAGTGTTCGTGTGTCGTATGAATAGATATCGTTGCTGGACATTAAAATTGAACAAATTGTACCACAAAAAAAATAAAAAAGAGTATTTTGTTTCTTGTTCAATTTATGTACCCAGACCACATCTAGCGCTGAAATTGTGGCTATTGCTATAAGGAACACTGATTATTTATGGGTTAATTTTATTTTACGAAATATTTTACGAAATATTAGTTGATTTTTTGTGTTAATGGGGCTTTAACGTTTACAAATACAAATCACCACTTACTGCCAGAATATATTTCAATATATTTAACGTTGCAATTTGAACAGCCGTAACGGCCACATTTGGTGCTATTTTGGTTCATTGTAACCAAAGTCACACGCTCATTTGTTTTACAGTGGGTGATTTTCTCATGGATTGAATGAAGGAAATGTTCAGGTTAAATTGTTTAAAATATTTCTCACAGTCGAACCCGTCCGTATTTCGCGATCTTCGTGCAGAGACATGTATGTGTAGCGCGTGCTTGCCGGTACAACGCAGCTCTCTTGCTCTGGAAAAAAACAATAATCCATCAGTGAAAATGTATGAAAAATAAAAATGTGAATCGTACCATACGTTGATATCTCTTCTGCTTGTGCAGCTGAACATTACATTATGTAAATATTACATGTCTGACAGGGTGACAGTAATTTTGTCAACTTGAGGAAATACTGTCGACCAAGGCGAAACCGTGGTTGACAATATTTTTCCGAAAATTGACAAATTTACTGTCACCCTGTCAGCCATGTAATATTTAGTTAATTATACCGAAAAACCTATTCAGACATGAACAATTTATATGAACCATGAACAATTTTAATATTCAATAATTGTATTTAATTTCCGGAATGAACAACCATTAATATTTTGATAACAATAATAAAAGTACACTGGTTAACACAGTCAATTTCTTTTCACAGAAAATAAAAATGCAATAGTTAAACAGTATTGAGTATGTCTCTTAAAGTGAATTAAAATCGATATTCCACCAAATCCAACAAATCTTCTTTTTTTTATGCCTTTTTTCATCGTTTATTTACGTTGTTAAGAGTTTAACTGGAGAATTTCACTGGAATAATGACGTCATTTCGTCCAAAAAATTACGTCATTTCGCAGTAAAACAGTATAATTTTTTACCATTCCGAAAATGATTGCTAAGGTTGCGGGCGACAGTATTTTTGGACAGTACATTTTTCCCCGCTGGGTCTGACAGTATTTCTATGTCACAATGTCCTATGGGACTTTAGCATTGTGAATAAAAGTGAGGTATAATAAACGTTAATATGCGAATGTCATATTAAACAGAATATATCCCAACGGGATATTTGGCACTGATCGTTTTGCATATGAAATAAAATGTTCATATATATCTTCATAAAATAAAAGACCAGTGAATTGAAGTGTTACATTTTTGTTTCATCTGAGGATAATCGATTTGCAGTACATGAAAAACAAACTTGCTTATATCAAGGTGCCTATACCACGTGAGTTTTTAAGATATGTGTTGGGAAAATACTATCAACAAAAGCGCGACCAAGGTAACATTTTTAAGGATGTCTTTTTAAATATTTCACCATGTTTAATGGGATAAAGTGGAGAGCCCGCTTATTCGTGAGGGTTGTCTATGGGTATCATGATTTTTTTAAACAAATCAGTAGTTTTTCAGTAAAGTGCAAGAGCGCGTTTGTAATATGAAGTCCCCACACTGATCCGACATTGTTCTAACCGTTCAAACAAGCGGTTGCACTTTACTGAAAAAATACTTGTGTGTTTATAAAAATGCTGACACCTATAGCAACGTTTACGAATGAGCGGGCTCTCCACTTTATCCCATTTAAAATGGTGAAATATTTAAAACGACATCCTTAAAAATGTAACCGGGGTCGCGCTTTGTTGATAGTATTCTCCCGACACAGATCTTAAAAGGTCACGTGGTTTAGGCACCGTGTTTATCATCTTTTCATAATTAACCATTAATGTCGAGTTATACTTGAAAAGGTCATACATGTTTTTAAATATTTCGAATCAAAGCACGTTTGATACCTTTTCGGCATTCCATTGTGACGTCAGCACATGTCAAAGATCCGTCCTGACTGCAAGTGCATTGGTGCCTCTCTATGTGTAGAGTGTAGCCGTCATCACAAAGCACAGAGTCGTCCGTTATGTTTCCATTTGCAATTGATGGACAGAACTCCACTGACCTCGCTTTGACTTGGTGGGCGTTGACCAGAACTGGGAAATGTTAAAGAATTAATGTTCAATATTTAAATAAATTTGTATTTTATTTTATTTTTTTATAAATAATTGTTGTTTTTTCCGTTATATATATTAATTTTTTTTACTCGTCAATAAATGTTTGTGGGTCGGGGGCATCCCACTTCACACCGTACGGAGTTTATAAGCAATAAATGCATAGTATAGCACATTTTAATACATTTTACAATCAATAGCTTTTACTTTACAATATTAAACAATTGCTCGCTAAGGTTTCGATTGGTAAACAATAACGTAAAACATATACACATATTCAACGTTGTTATATATTGAAAGAGAAAGTATTTAACATGATAGATTCATTTTTACTGCATGAACGATAGGATTGGGTATGCCGACAATTAAAGAATTGTTTGCTTTGTCGTGCCGACAATTTTAGGTTTATATAAGTAAACAATACTGAAAAACATGTACACATATGCACATCTACAACGTTGTTATACAATGTAAGAGAAAAGTTTAATATTATAGATTCATTTTTACTGTTAAAGGATTGTTTGCTTTATCATGCCGATAACTTTAGGTTTATATTAGTAAACTATACGGTAAGACATTAACACATATATACAAAGTTGTTATACATTGACAGAGAAAGTCTTATAATAATATATTCATTTTTACTGCATGAACGATAGGATAAGTTATTCCGACAATTTTAGGTTTATAATAGTAAACAAAACGGTAAGAGATATACACACTGACACCGTTGACATATATTAAAAGAGAAAGTCTTTAATAGTATAGATTTATTTTTACTACATGGACATTAGGTGCCATCTCATCAAATTGGTTATTTGATCTTGATTTTAAAAGTATAATGTTGTAAAGAATAAAGTAGCCTTAGTCAACTGCCTAAGAAATGATAAAATAAGCAACACCGATATACATCCGCTAAAAAAATGATGTACATTTTAATTAATTTTGACAAATTTTGCACTGTTATTATCAGATCGAAATAGACGTTAACTTAAAGTTCAATATCTAAATCATTTAGTTGAAAATAATATTCCTACCATTTGCAGTCGCTTTAACAGGCCAACTTCCTATAATCAAAACAAGAAAGTAAATCGACATGTCTTACAGCTCCAATTTTCTCTATAAAAGTGAAGCCTGAATCTGTTCTCAGAATATTAACTTTACGTCCGTGTTCTGTTAAGATAAGATGATAAAATGCGCGAGGCTTATCAGCCTTTTCCAAGTATTCTTATCGCGTTTCAGGATCTTTTTGCAATGTCTATTTCTTGGTAATGTTTACCAGAAATATCTTTTTAAAATATATAGCGGTGATTTTTCTTCGTGCAAGATAATCAGTTATAGCAAACAGATAAAAAATCGCGGACGTTGTGGTTTTTTCCACGCAGTTTCAGGATCTTGTTACAATGTCTGCTTCATGTTAAATGTAAACCAGAAATATCTTTAAAACAAAACGGCTATATGGAAAGATTATTGGTTGAATCAAACAGATAAAAGATGACGGATGTTGTTTTTTTCCACCCAGTTCTTAGGTGCATCACACCCAAATTACGTCATACGGATGATATTGTTGATGATGTATCTATAGATAAAACTTAACCAAACTGTGTGAAAATGAAATATAAAGAAAACGGCCAAAAGAAAATAATTCCTACACATTTCAAATACGTATACGCGCGTTCTTCGAACAGACCTGTTTTAGTAATTTGGCGTATACAGCCATTTGACTCCATAATGTATAGGATCGTAAATCAACGCGATCATACTGAACATATTGGTCATGTTCATGGAATAATTCACATAAAAGGGACCTTTAAACATATTTTGGAATGTTTTGAAGTTTGTCATTAAACGATTTTAAATTGATAAATGTTAACATCGGAACTAAATAGTTTCATAATAATACTAAAAATAATAAAGAAATAAAAAAGGAATCAACTCCTGGGCTCGAATCACTGATCCTTGGAGTAAACGTCTAGCGCTTCAACCACTTGGCCATCTGTGCTGACATGGTACTGGATGCATTTTATACTTTATATAAGCAATCCTCGTTATGTCACAAAATATAACGATAACAACAGTTTGTTTTTTCAAATTATACAATCGTTTCGCGTTTGAAACGCTTTATCATTTTCAGGTTTTTAAATCGTCAAAAGATGCGTTTAATGGATATTTTAGTGCACGGTTAATGTACAGTATTACTTTTGCATCAAAATGAACTACAACGAAAATGTGCAATTCTGAAACATCTTTTTTTCAATTGTGTCAATTTGTTAAAACTTGAAAAGGTCCCTTTAAATCAAAAAAGGTATCGTGGTTAAATTTAAATTTAACATCGGAACTCAAACTCGTTGGTTATTTCCGCAATAGCGGACACTTAGCCGAAAAAATATTCTTAATTCTAACACTTCACAACACGTGTTTTTTATAGACAAAGAATAAAATTAAGCGTGTGTTATTCTGCAATAATTAACCATCAAACAAGTATGACTGAATAGTACGCATCATATCGTTTTTGATTGGCTTCCATCAAACAAACAAATAGGTAGTTATTTTCAAAACCTTTGCTAAGGTTGTCCCTATATATCGGCTTACGATAAATTGTTCCCATATGTCATAAACACGTTGAGCGATGCATTGTATACATCGTAATAGTACTGGAACTCGCTGCTTGTAATTCAAAGCCAGTCAAGGAACAATGCAAGAGATGGATAATGGCAATATCACAGACTGCGTAAATACCATGGTATGTAACAGAAACCAGTCTGGTGTTCAGCAGTAGAATGGACGCCAGTTTGTACTCGAGATACTCGTGCAAGTGTGACCAAACTTCCGGTACCTTTAGTTGTATGGGTTCCAACGTGGCGTGCAAACTAACTATGCATTCGGTTATAGTGTGTATTTTTCTGTATAGTGAATGTCTTCGTGAGACATTTCATCACAATGTAGCTAAATCACTTAAAATAATGTGTATGGACGATTCATTTGTAATTTAAAATACCTGTATGGTAGCAATCCAGGATTTTATAATAAATCAAAATTATACCTGAATCGATGTGTTCGCATCTTGTATGTGTTATTGGTTTAACGTCTACTAACCCGGCTTTCGTAAATCTTTCATGTGCAACACATCTCTCCTGATAACAGCAGACACATATCTTTGAAAATACATCACATAGTCCTTAAAATGTTGAAATTAATTGTTCTGGTAAATTGTACAATATGACGTCAAGACCTATAAATAGAATCTTTAAATAATCAGACGTTTGCAATCAATTTGTAAGTGGGCAAGTGAATACTTTTAATTTTTCCACACCCCTGTCTTTCCAGTAACATTTGCTGGAACCACGGGCTTAATATGAGATGGAACCAATTCAGCACTTACACAAATGTCAGGGCCCAGGTGCTCAAAGCACCGTTAAGTCGTAATGGACCGTTAAATGATAACGGACCTGTTAAAATCAGTGTTAGCGTAAAGATTGGGTTGCTCAAAATACCGCTGGTTTGTAATGGCCAATTTAACCACAGTTTCTGCCGTTAACTTTAATTGAGGTATAAACCTCAATTAAATTCGTTGGCGTTATGTATAAATGTTTATGTGATTCTTTGTGTCATTTGTTATCGTATTCATTAAAAATGGCCATAACAAATGCATTTTGTTTCTAGATAAATTGTATTGTTGATGAATTTATATGTTAATTAAATATTCGCATAATTCAGCTTTCGACATTCCTTACTTAATAACATAAAAGTGCGTTACATACACTTGCATGCCTTATGTTAATTAGAAAGAAACACATGTAGTAACATCGAGCATAATATGAAAGATCTTGTTTGTTTACTCAGATGGATGCCCAATACCTACATACTTACAACCAGGGTTCACATTGTATGACTACACGGAACGTCAATTCATCTCTTGGGCCAGTCGTTATGAAATGAAGAGCGGAGATGTGTTAAATTTCAATTAATTCATTAACACGTCAAAACTAATGTAAACTGTTTTATGCGCGAGGTTTTCCGTAATATCTTCTTCATTTACATCGCAATTATTAATGCTTTTTTACTGCTTATATATGTTTTCAGTTTTTAATGAAATTGAAATACTTATGTCAGCTTGAGTAACAAAATTTCGTTAAGCAGATATACCTTACAAAAACAGCATCATGGACGCTATCAAGATAAGGATCGGCAGTTGAGTATGAATGCGATAAAATCTTAAATAACCTTGCAATAATGAAAGCAAGTGGTACAAATCTTGCGTTTGAATAGGCAATAGAGTTTTTTATTTCACCTAGTCAGATAGTGTTAACTACAGATGTCGGTCGATGTGGTGAACTTCCTTGGATGATGCAACTCGGATAAACAGTATCACGCAGTGCGTCACTAGACGCCCAAAGAACTACGAACACAGCCCGAACACAAATTTGCCAAACTTGTATTCATTAGGTGCGTGTTATTGCTCTTAATCCATTTATGTCTTTGTGGACTCTCCCATCTTTCTAAATTGGATCAATCTTTTTCCAAAATTAGGGATGTCTAGTAAATATAGTAAATATTTAGAATATTTCTTACAGAAATGTCTTTAAGCAAACAGCGCAGACCCAGATGAGACGACGCATCATGCGGCGTCTCATCTGGGTCTACGCTGTTTGCCAAGGCCTTTTTCTAGAAGCTAGGCATAAATGGGTTAATTAAAAACAAAAACAAAGAACATTAATTTTAATACGATTAAAGATGCCTTAAGACAACAGCGTCGTAATTACCGTGTAAATAATGTTCTATTTTATTAATGTGTTCTTATCTTTTTTTATTTACCATTAGTTAACATACGTGAAATGAGGCGCTTTTGATTATTATTCAGACCAATATCTAGCAGAAACGAAGCACCACTACACAACTTTACCCTATAACGTATTTGCAAGATAAGTTTTTGAGAGGTTGAACTATCTCATCATTGAAAAATCAGTACAAGTCATACACATACTCTGGTTTTCTTCTATATTACCGTAACGGTAGCGTTTGAAAACGCTCAACGTTCATAGAGTTCATAATCTTAATTAGACAAAATAATTCAACTCAATTAATACCCTGAAGCATTTCGTGTCAATTTGAAGACACTTGACATCTCGTTTGCGAAAACTTTCAATGATGCGTATTCGATTTATTCCAAGTGTTATGATTTTATGCTACATATTATTGTGTTATCAGGGTTATTTGTGCTAAGTCATGTTTGAAGAAAGTTTGATTTTTTAAGTATTTATTTGATCAATGCAAATTTTCTATGATTGTTTGTCAGTGCATGTGGCAGGAGATGTACTTGAAGAAGTTTTCAAGATACCTGTCGAACTGTATGACTCGCGCCCTGTGAAAGGGGGGCTTGATGCATGTCCGTAAAGTGTCGTCCAAGATTAGCCTGTGCAGTTCGAACAGGCTTATCAGGGACGATACTTTCCGCTTTTATTGTATTTTCCGTTTCAAGGAAGACACTTCTTGACACAAAATCCAGTTTTGGAACGACACTTTACGCACAATCATTTAAAACCCTTTTCTCAGAGCAAGGCTCATATTTAAATGATACTTAATTAATAACGCATCTATTATTGCGTATTTAAATAACGTATAATGACATATCATAGGTTTGCAGAATCAGTTGTATAAACTATGTGCAATGAAACAGAAATACAATTCTTTCCTTCACATAATTCGTTATAAAACATTTACAACACACTATAACCATGAGAGCAATAAAAAAATACGCATGCTACCATTACATTCCGGAAAAGGTACAACTCTAAATTTTAATTTGTTCTATGTTAATTGTAATACGTTGGTAAAACACGAATAGTGCTTACTGTATGGTATTCATTTAATTCTCAAAAACCACGGTACCTTTCCTCCTCTTTGTATAGACAATTGGGTGACTAACATTATTGGAAACTTTAAGCTCACTGTACTTTCATCTTGCAATTTATTAGAAGAGTTATTGTTTGCTATAATGATCAAGTTTTGATTTGAAATTCAATACGAAAGTTGCGTCATAATAAAATTGATTACTTCTCACTATACGCATCACTTAAACACGTAGGTGACTGCACATAATATGTCTTACATATAATTAATATGCCGTCAGCCTCTTATGTGGATGACAAATATACCTTTCAAGGTTTATAATTGATTTATTAAAATGTTATATGTTAACTATTCAATTAAAACACATACGGGAAGGTGCACTCATTTTCATTGACATTAGCACATAATATACTGAGAATTTTGGGAAGGTTCACTCATTTTCATGGACTGGTAATTGATAATGACAAGAAGTAACGATTTTTAATATAATTTCCTGTAACAACAAATTTCACTGAGTAATTATTTTGTTCACAACCCCTTTTTCTCATAACTTCATAAAGTTAGTGTTTCTTGGCACGACCTAGAATAACTTTTTCTAATCCCATCATCGGAGATTCGAACGCCAGCGACACAATAAACGCTACTCCGTACGTAATGCACAGGTGGCCAAGGAACGTGTATATCTGAAACGAATAAAACAACAATCCTCTTGAATCGCATAGAAACATGTTATATTTAGGCTACATATAAAGTCCCTCAATAATATGCTTGATAATCTATTAACCTATATCATAAAATTATAGTTAAAACACTATGTTTTTGTTTACTAAATTTAAAAATATATTTTGTTGTCCTTACCACTTCTAAGTCAAACCAAATGATGCTCTGTCGTTGACTGTAAATATATGTGTACATGACAACGGGGTGTACGAGATAGCAGCAGTACGTGAGACGGCTCAGCGGAACAATCCCCTTCCATGACAGCAGTGCGTTCACTGGACCTGAGGATATTAGTCCAAATATGACACTGATTAGTGAAAGGTACGCTAGTTACAAGTACATGGTGTTTGGAAGCCGGTAGCTAGGATTTTAATTAATTTCAATACTGCAAGCAAACAAAACAATTGGGTAAATGAAATTTCGATGGTTGGGAATGTTTTCTTGCGAAAAGTCCGTTATTTGGGAAACACTTATTTAATATCACTCTTTTTAAATATTCGAATTATAGAAATAAAAAAAAATACACAAACAATTATATAAATTTATAAAAAAATGTGTGCACATTTCCAACAAAAATTCGAATTCGGATTTTTTTACCATTTGGCTTTGGGAACGGGTCCGTTTAACGGACCCGAAGATACGCCAGAAATAAGCCTGCAATAGGGCCTTTCAAATAAAACATTACATACCATGTTATCGAATTGCAAACGTAATCATATTGTGAAACTGTATTTACCTCCATATCCAGTTGCGCACGCAAAAACCACCCAAGCCACGCATGCGCCCCAAACTGTCCGAGAGGTGGCGTTGTAGAAAGCCGCCGTCTCTTTATTTAACTTAATTGACCCGTCATCAGAATACAGCCCATAGACAACTGCTATCGCCAGTCCTGTGGCTAGAGTCCATCCAATGAAGTTCACTATCTAAAACGATCAAAGGCGAGGTAAGTTCATGGTTGTGCGTTACTCCTCTTTTTCGGGATATTTGCATACATAAGAAATATAAATGTCTTAATATGCATTATTATTACGTTCACAAAACCAGAATGTTCTGCATAGAATGTTTCAGACTACTAATGTTAAGCCTGCTTGTAGTCATGAGGTAATTGTAACCCAAATCGTGTACTGAACTAATATTAATTATACATGTGTTTTGACTACCTATATTGTGATCAAAACATACACTCGTTGTTGAAACCATTTTTGTAAAAAGAGACTGAGCTAAATAATTATGGGAAAAGATTGATATAAACCGACATGGTACTTATTATTAGTAGCAGAAAATATTAATAATATTATATTATTTAAAGGGAAAGACACAAACGTCAAAGACACATATTTCCCGTTACACAGCAATCTACAGAAAAAAAACATTCCTGACAAAGGTCAAAACTTTGATTGATTTTTATATATCCGGGTAAGTATACCTTGCTCATTTTGACCTTGCAATTGGTCTTGTACAATACATATCCAGTCAACAATCCTATAATGTAGGGACCGATCCTGGTCCATGGCTTGATGTACAGAAGGGCGAATGAGTCTCCTTTTTCGTCCCTATTGAAAAAAATGTACAGGGTTGAAAACTAAATTGAAAAAAGTATGAATGAATGTCTTATGAAACGATAATCGGTTTTTCAAGTAGTAACAGTAGTTATTCATCTGTATCTAAGAATAATTGATAATCAAAACGATAGAAGGTAGACTATTTGCTAAACAAGACCCATACACAAACAATAAAAGGCTGTGAATTTAAAATGTAATTCCAGCTGACCCCTTTATTTTTTATACAAGGACGCCATCGTACGTTTGATTATCAATCAATGTATATATTATATTAAATTGAAACAACATATTGCACATAATACTTACCTATTACGCTGAATCATGTTGGCAGAGAAGTTATGTACATTTGTCACAACTCCCGCTGAGATGAAGTTTGCAATCACAAAAGCTACACTCAGGATGATCCCTCCTATTCTGGAACTTAAAAGTTAGCATAACTGTACAACACATATGTACACGGTGATTTTTGTATGTGAATGACAGTCATATACAATATATATATATATATATATAAACAAGCATGTACTTTACGTTACTGTAACCGACCGTTTAGATCATGGTTAATATGTACATACAAGTCGTGCAATTTCTGGCGATGATCATGAACTTTTGTGATACATATATGAATAAGGTGACACTTGTTTTAGCTTTCATTAATTGTGCCTCCGAAGGTAGGTATCTTTGGCCACGAAGAGCGTTTAATTAATGAGCAATCAAAATGGAATTTAGTGGACATACTATTCCCTTTCATTTTTGTAATGCTTTGAAATCATTATAATTGTCAGTTTTGTAACAAAAACTGGGCGAAATCTTGGATTCGAAAGTGTTCAACTGTGGCTGTACAAAGAGACGAAGTTCTAAGTTTTCCAGTTAAATTCATAGTTGTGTTGTGTTGTGTGGAGTGTATTGTAATTCATACACTAGTGTATTCGTCAGTGATAATGAAGGTATTCTTCTTGTGATGTATCTTTATATAAATGTTATAACATACAATTCTTTTAAAAAGTAAGGTTAGTAAAACACTTATTGCAACTAACGACTGGAAAGAGGCGTATCATAGTTGATGTTTTTGGTGAATGCAATAAAGTATTATTTAATGACTGGTTATACAATATAATTTTACGAGTATGGTAGCCATTTGTGCTAATTATCTTTTTCTATGACAACGAGTGTAATATTAATTTCGGACATTCACCCAATTTAAAACATATTATTTTTATTCCAAGCTTTAGGTAAACAAATAAACATAATGACACAATATTTGCTTAAATGCCAAACGTGTATTTTTTAGGATAATAAAATGAGGCAATTGCAAATAGTGTTTTCATAAGTAAGGGTTGGAAATGGTGTAATAATTCGTAGTCAATAATAATGTGTTGTTTGTTTTGAAGTTTGTTTACATTTTGATAAACACATATTCTACATTTGTACATGTTTCTGATGATGTAGATATGATGATGTAGAACTGCATGCCATTGACTTACTAGAACAGTAGGACAAGTATCAAAGGACTGATGATGTTGAACTACATGACATTGACTTACTAGAACAGTAGGACAAGTATCAAAGTACTGATGATGTAGAACTGCATGTCATTGACTTACTAGAACAGTAGGACAAATATCAAAGTAAAGATGATGTAGAACTGCATGTCATTGACTTACTAGACCAGTAGGACAAGTATCAAAGGACTGATGATGTAGAACTGAATATCTTTGACTTAATAGACCAGTAGGGCAAGTATCAAATGACTGATGATGTAGAACTACATGTCATTGACTTACTAGACCAGTCGGACAAGTATGAAAGGACTGAAAATGTAGAACTTCATGTCATTGACTTACAAGAACAGTAGGACAAGTATCAAAGAACTGATGATGTAGAACTGCATGTCATTGACTTACTAGAACAGAAGGACAAGTATCAAAGTACTGATGATGTAGAACTGCATGTCATTGACTTACTAGAACAGAAGGACGAATATCAAAGTACAGATGAAGTAGAACTGCATGTCATTGACTTACTAGACCAGTAGGACAAGTATCAAAGGACTGATGATATAGAATTGCATGTCATTGACATACTAGAACAGTAGGACAAGTATCAAAGTACTTATAATGTAGAACTGCATGTCATTGACTAACTAGAGCAGCAAGAAAAGTATCAAGGGACTGATGACATAGAACTGCATGTCATTGACTTACTAGAACAGTAGGACAAGTATCAAAGAACTGATAATGTAGAACTGCATGTCATTGACTTACTAGAAAAGTAGGACGAGTATTAAAGGACTGATGATGTAGAACTGCATGCCATTGGTTTACTAGAACAGTAGGACAAATATTAAAGTACTGATGATGTAGAACTGCATGTCATTGACTTACTAGAACAGTAGGACAAGTAACAAAGAACTCACGATATAGAACTGCATGTCATTGACTTACTAGAACAGTAGGACAAGTATCAAAGGACCGATGATATAGAACTGCATGTCATTGACTTACTAGAACAGCAGGACAAGTATCAGGGGACTGATGATATAGAATTGCATGTCATTGGCCAAGTACCAGGACCAGCCCATGCACTGAAATAGAAAGACTATTTAAACAACGGTAAACATGGATATCGTTTCTTTAGGCATTTTACTAGATTTTTTAAATAACATACGCCGGAATAGTAAAAACATTTGCAAATTGTATATTAAATATATGATTTTTGTGTTATAACGGAAATAATAAACACATAATTACTATGAAACACAACATAAATGTGTATGGTTCACTTGATTTTTTAGCGGGTCAAAATATAGCGTTATTTTGAAAAAAAAGGACAACAACTCCATACTAAATTCAACAGGTCAAACTATAGCTGGGTTTTTTGACAACAACGGTAATTATAAATATTTCTCAAATCAAATTAGGATATCAAAGACAATGACACATGTTTGGGTTCTGACTTTTGGAAATTGTTTATGTACAGCAGATTCATCCACCAGGTGTTGCAGTCATTGGGGTCGATGCCTTTCTGAGGCCACAAAGGCCCGTTTCCCCAGTGCTTGATAAGGGTAGTGTACACGAACATCACCAACATGTATGGGGGTGTCAGTCTGAAAGAGACGCCGCACAGAATAAGGCATACTGATTGATAGGTATTGTCAATATTTGTTTTATTACAGAAACAAGCACATTATATACATTTTTATTTGATTATTGTTTGAATATGTAAATTAAAAACTCTTTACTGAAAGAGATATATTGAATGTGCGAATAGGAAACAAATCGTGTTGTTTTACAACAATACTCTTTGGTCAGAGTTAGTGTATAGTAAACATGTACATACCGCCATATACGATGAAAGTAATACATTCCCCAGTTAAACTTCTTTGCCCCGCCACGTTTGTCCATCTCACGCAATGTCAAATATGCAACCAGCAAACCACTGAAATACAAATACAAATTGAAATATGTTAATTTGAATTAATAATGTGGCATCTTTAGTGGTCGCATATCTAATATTCTTTGAGGGAAATCGATTTATATGTGATAATGATTTCGTCTTACCTGAGTACAAAGAATGTATCAACAGCAAAAAATGCATTACTGATACACTGGTATGAGAAGCGTTTGATATATTCTGGTACAACAGTTGCGACGTTACCTACAACAACAAATACACATCTATGTATACAAAAATGTTATCCGGATCTTCACAACTTCGTAAACCCCCATCTTATCAGTGAGCAAAAACAACGCTGTTCCATTTTTTAACCAATGACATTTGCCTCTTAATACTAACGGTCAATACGGAATTAGACTTTGAAATGAATTTTAATGGGTAAGCTGTCTGTTGAACCATATATGACTTTCTTTTACAGAATCTATTCCATACCGGAGAAAGTCGATTTATCACTTTTAAGATGCCGTATTATATATGATATAACAGTTATAGTAATGTCATTGTGTGATAAATTATATATTGTAAGTCACAATATGTCATTGGCATTTTGCACATAGTTTGGATCATGTTTTACAAATTTTCAAATTAAATGTCGGTTGCATTGATCTATATAACATCATTGGTTTGTTTAAAGAATGCGTTACTTAACTTGCACACTACCGTAACGCATTATTTGTAAAAGTAACACAATCGGTCGTGTTCTCCGTGTTAACCATCACCCCGCCCTTCCAATGTTTTGAATTTACCGTTCCAAAGTAGTGAATCAAGAACCACAGTGAATAAATCGTGTGTGTATTTAGGAATTGCTAATTTGTCTTGTGATTATATCTTAGGTCAAACGTTTTTCAAATAGATCACTTAAATAAAGGACCACATGAAATTGTAAGCTTTCTTTCCTGATAACAAGTGGACGTTTCGTTTTGTTACGATGTGTTACCATGGTATTTTAACATTATGTTTTATTGAGTGTAGATCCCTTTATCAGTATAATAAAGTACAAGATTGGATAGGGAACAACTTATATGTAAAAAGCAATATTTTGCTTACCAACCACATCAAGACCGAAAGCGTACGTATGCCCCAAGACAACCCATGTCATGCTGATGAAACGGATTCCGTTGACGCTTGTAAGCGTCTGAGAAGGCTGATCAGTGTTCAGGATCTTCCGGGCGTTTGTCAATACAGAGAACGACAACAACAGGTTACCAAATACTCCTGTGAGGAAAAAGAAAATTATGAATAATATATTTGACACGCCCCTTAGCAGATAATGACGTCAATATTTAGTTTGCAATAGCTATGGACGAAGCAATGCATGATTTACTCGTCCTTAAATGTATTGTTTGATTTAAGTATACTCGTATACAAATAAATATTAACGTTATTATTATTAAAACAAAAGATAAAAAGTGGTTAATTTTGTATTAAACTCTAAAATAACCGATGCTCATACCTGGTTTGTATTTGTCAGAATGAGCTGGAACGTTATTTTCAATTTCTTTCAAATCGGCCTTGTGATGGGAAACGTGCTTAGTTGACAAATCATGTACGTCTGATACGAAGCTGTCGTTGGCATGACCATCTCCAAAGTAACGGTAAGCTCCGTTTCTAACAGAACCGTATGAAACATGGCCATTTGAAGCATTTCCATTTGAAACGTGCCCGTTTGAAACTTTTCCATTTCCTATGTGACTGTCAGCTTCTGTTGCTTCGTAGTCTGTATACTTGCCATCAGACTCGAGATAATAATAATAATAGCAATAAATAATTTTCTACTACTACTACTACTACTACTACTACTACTACTACTACTACTACTACTACTACTACTACTACTACTACTACTACTACTACTACAACTACTACTACTACTACTACTACTACTACTACTACTACTACTACTACTACTACTACTACTACTACTACTACTACTACTACTACTACTACTACTACTACTACTACTACTACTACTACTACTACTACTACTACTACTACTACTACTACTACTACTACTACTACTACTACTACTACTACTACTACTACTACTACTACTACTACTACTACTACTACTACTACTACTACTACTACTACTACTACTACTACTACTACTACTACTACTACTACTACTACTACTACTACTACTACTACTACTACTACTACTACTACTACTACTACTACTACTACTACTACTACTACTACTACTACTACTACTACTACTACTACTACTACTACTACTACTACTACTACTACTACTACTACTACTACTACTACTACTACTACTACTACTACTACTACTACTACTACTACTACTACTACTACTACTACTACTACTACTACTACTACTACTACTACTACTACTACTACTACTACTACTACTACTACTACTACTACTACTACTACTACTACTACTACTACTACTACTACTACTACTACTACTACTACTACTACTACTACTACTACTACTACTACTACTACTACTACTACTACTACTACTACTACTACTACTACTACTACTACTACTACTACTACTACTACTACTACTACTACTACTACTACTACTACTACTACTACTACTACTACTACTACTACTACTACTACTACTACTACTACTACTACTACTACTACTACTACTACTACTACTACTACTACTACTACTACTACTACTACTACTACTACTACTACTACTACTACTACTACTACTACTACTACTACTACTACTACTACTACTACTACTACTACTACTACTACTACTACTACTACTACTACTACTACTACTACTACTACTACTACTACTACTACTACTACTACTACTACTACTACTACTACTACTACTACTACTACTACTACTACTACTACTACTACTACTACTACTACTACTACTACTACTACTACTACTACTACTACTACTACTACTACTACTACTACTACTACTACTACTACTACTACTACTACTACTACTACTACTACTACTACTACTACTACTACTACTACTACTACTACTACTACTACTACTACTACTACTACTACTACTACTACTACTACTACTACTACTACTACTACTACTACTACTACTACTACTACTACTACTACTACTACTACTACTACTACTACTACTACTACTACTACTACTACTACTACTACTACTACTACTACTACTACTACTACTACTACTACTACTACTACTACTACTACTACTACTACTACTACTACTACTACTACTACTACTACTACTACTACTACTACTACTACTACTACTACTACTACTACTACTACTACTACTACTACTACTACTACTACTACTACTACTACTACTACTACTACTACTACTACTACTACTACTACTACTACTACTACTACTACTACTACTACTACTACTACTACTACTACTACTACTACTACTACTACTACTACTACTACTACTACTACTACTACTACTACTACTACTACTACTACTACTACTACTACTACTACTACTACTACTACTACTACTACTACTACTACTACTACTACTACTACTACTACTACTACTACTACTACTACTACTACTACTACTACTACTACTACTACTACTACTACTACTACTACTACTACTACTACTACTACTACTACTACTACTACTACTACTACTACTACTACTACTACTACTACTACTACTACTACTACTACTACTACTACTACTACTACTACTACTACTACTACTACTACTACTACTACTACTACTACTACTACTACTACTACTACTACTACTACTACTACTACTACTACTACTACTACTACTACTACTACTACTACTACTACTACTACTACTACTACTACTACTACTACTACTACTACTACTACTACTACTACTACTACTACTACTACTACTACTACTACTACTACTACTACTACTACTACTACTACTACTACTACTACTACTACTACTACTACTACTACTACTACTACTACTACTACTACTACTACTACTACTACTACTACTACTACTACTACTACTACTACTACTACTACTACTACTACTACTACTACTACTACTACTACTACTACTACTACTACTACTACTACTACTACTACTACTACTACTACTACTACTACTACTACTACTACTACTACTACTACTACTACTACTACTACTACTACTACTACTACTACTACTACTACTACTACTACTACTACTACTACTACTACTACTACTACTACTACTACTACTACTACTACTACTACTACTACTACTACTACTACTACTACTACTACTACTACTACTACTACTACTACTACTACTACTACTACTACTACTACTACTACTACTACTACTACTACTACTACTACTACTACTACTACTACTACTACTACTACTACTACTACTACTACTACTACTACTACTACTACTACTACTACTACTACTACTACTACTACTACTACTACTACTACTACTACTACTACTACTACTACTACTACTACTACTACTACTACTACTACTACTACTACTACTACTACTACTACTACTACTACTACTACTACTACTACTACTACTACTACTACTACTACTACTACTACTACTACTACTACTACTACTACTACTACTACTACTACTACTACTACTACTACTACTACTACTACTACTACTACTACTACTACTACTACTACTACTACTACTACTACTACTACTACTACTACTACTACTACTACTACTACTACTACTACTACTACTACTACTACTACTACTACTACTACTACTACTACTACTACTACTACTACTACTACTACTACTACTACTACTACTACTACTACTACTACTACTACTACTACTACTACTACTACTACTACTACTACTACTACTACTACTACTACTACTACTACTACTACTACTACTACTACTACTACTACTACTACTACTACTACTACTACTACTACTACTACTACTACTACTACTACTACTACTACTACTACTACTACTACTACTACTACTACTACTACTACTACTACTACTACTACTACTACTACTACTACTACTACTACTACTACTACTACTACTACTACTACTACTACTACTACTACTACTACTACTACTACTACTACTACTACTACTACTACTACTACTACTACTACTACTACTACTACTACTACTACTACTACTACTACTACTACTACTACTACTACTACTACTACTACTACTACTACTACTACTACTACTACTACTACTACTACTACTACTACTACTACTACTACTACTACTACTACTACTACTACTACTACTACTACTACTACTACTACTACTACTACTACTACTACTACTACTACTACTACTACTACTACTACTACTACTACTACTACTACTACTACTACTACTACTACTACTACTACTACTACTACTACTACTACTACTACTACTACTACTACTACTACTACTACTACTACTACTACTACTACTACTACTACTACTACTACTACTACTACTACTACTACTACTACTACTACTACTACTACTACTACTACTACTACTACTACTACTACTACTACTACTACTACTACTACTACTACTACTACTACTACTACTACTACTACTACTACTACTACTACTACTACTACTACTACTACTACTACTACTACTACTACTACTACTACTACTACTACTACTACTACTACTACTACTACTACTACTACTACTACTACTACTACTACTACTACTACTACTACTACTACTACTACTACTACTACTACTACTACTACTACTACTACTACTACTACTACTACTACTACTACTACTACTACTACTACTACTACTACTACTACTACTACTACTACTACTACTACTACTACTACTACTACTACTACTACTACTACTACTACTACTACTACTACTACTACTACTACTACTACTACTACTACTACTACTACTACTACTACTACTACTACTACTACTACTACTACTACTACTACTACTACTACTACTACTACTACTACTACTACTACTACTACTACTACTACTACTACTACTACTACTACTACTACTACTACTACTACTACTACTACTACTACTACTACTACTACTACTACTACTACTACTACTACTACTACTACTACTACTACTACTACTACTACTACTACTACTACTACTACTACTACTACTACTACTACTACTACTACTACTACTACTACTACTACTACTACTACTACTACTACTACTACTACTACTACTACTACTACTACTACTACTACTACTACTACTACTACTACTACTACTACTACTACTACTACTACTACTACTACTACTACTACTACTACTACTACTACTACTACTACTACTACTACTACTACTACTACTACTACTACTACTACTACTACTACTACTACTACTACTACTACTACTACTACTACTACTACTACTACTACTACTACTACTACTACTACTACTACTACTACTACTACTACTACTACTACTACTACTACTACTACTACTACTACTACTACTACTACTACTACTACTACTACTACTACTACTACTACTACTACTACTACTACTACTACTACTACTACTACTACTACTACTACTACTACTACTACTACTACTACTACTACTACTACTACTACTACTACTACTACTACTACTACTACTACTACTACTACTACTACTACTACTACTACTACTACTACTACTACTACTACTACTACTACTACTACTACTACTACTACTACTACTACTACTACTACTACTACTACTACTACTACTACTACTACTACTACTACTACTACTACTACTACTACTACTACTACTACTACTACTACTACTACTACTACTACTACTACTACTACTACTACTACTACTACTACTACTACTACTACTACTACTACTACTACTACTACTACTACTACTACTACTACTACTACTACTACTACTACTACTACTACTACTACTACTACTACTACTACTACTACTACTACTACTACTACTACTACTACTACTACTACTACTACTACTACTACTACTACTACTACTACTACTACTACTACTACTACTACTACTACTACTACTACTACTACTACTACTACTACTACTACTACTACTACTACTACTACTACTACTACTACTACTACTACTACTACTACTACTACTACTACTACTACTACTACTACTACTACTACTACTACTACTACTACTACTACTACTACTACTACTACTACTACTACTACTACTACTACTACTACTACTACTACTACTACTACTACTACTACTACTACTACTACTACTACTACTACTACTACTACTACTACTACTACTACTACTACTACTACTACTACTACTACTACTACTACTACTACTACTACTACTACTACTACTACTACTACTACTACTACTACTACTACTACTACTACTACTACTACTACTACTACTACTACTACTACTACTACTACTACTACTACTACTACTACTACTACTACTACTACTACTACTACTACTACTACTACTACTACTACTACTACTACTACTACTACTACTACTACTACTACTACTACTACTACTACTACTACTACTACTACTACTACTACTACTACTACTACTACTACTACTACTACTACTACTACTACTACTACTACTACTACTACTACTACTACTACTACTACTACTACTACTACTACTACTACTACTACTACTACTACTACTACTACTACTACTACTACTACTACTACTACTACTACTACTACTACTACTACTACTACTACTACTACTACTACTACTACTACTACTACTACTACTACTACTACTACTACTACTACTACTACTACTACTACTACTACTACTACTACTACTACTACTACTACTACTACTACTACTACTACTACTACTACTACTACTACTACTACTACTACTACTACTACTACTACTACTACTACTACTACTACTACTACTACTACTACTACTACTACTACTACTACTACTACTACTACTACTACTACTACTACTACTACTACTACTACTACTACTACTACTACTACTACTACTACTACTACTACTACTACTACTACTACTACTACTACTACTACTACTACTACTACTACTACTACTACTACTACTACTACTACTACTACTACTACTACTACTACTACTACTACTACTACTACTACTACTACTACTACTACTACTACTACTACTACTACTACTACTACTACTACTACTACTACTACTACTACTACTACTACTACTACTACTACTACTACTACTACTACTACTACTACTACTACTACTACTACTACTACTACTACTNTGACACGATCTGTGACGGTCTGATCTCAAATTCAGATATGGTTGACACGATCTGTGACGGTCTGATCTCAAATTCAGATATGGTTGACACGATCTGTGACGGTTTGATCTCAAATTCAGATACGGTTGATACGATCTGTGACGGTCTGATCTCAAGTTCAGATACGTTTCCATCACGTACGTTGTTGTGTTTTTCGAACTTGTCCGTTGTTGTGTTTTGTCATCAAACCGTTTAAATGATGACTGATGAGCACATAAACAAACATTTATAATGTTTCTTATTTTAACCTCAGTAAATACTTTGATTATTTGATAACACTTGTTTGCATTTCGAGATATATCGGTGACGCATAGCTTACAAAACTTTATTTTATCAGCTATAAATTACGTTTGCTTGATAGCAATTACGCAAGCCCGTAGGACACAGTTTACGACAGATTGAATTAAAATCTTTCATTTTAAAACACGGATTCGCTAGGTTGCACACGTATTTCTTTTAGTAATATAAGATACTTGTAATAACATTGTTCAGCATTTTCGTCTGACAATAAAAAAGACATACACATGAGATTGTTCGTCTACTATAATTTGTTTGTGAAAATAAATAAATATAAAAAAAACTCAACAGTACAGTTTGATATATTTTTATCTCATTTTAAGAATTATGTCTATGTATCGAATTGAGCTATTGGCATGTTATTTGAATACTGTTAAATATGCTTGGTTTCTTGGTTGTTAATCGAGTATTATAAAAACCGTAACAACAACATCGGCTCATTTGTTTTCATTGTTTCATTGATGAACTGTTAACAGTAAACGTAGTTATACATCCCATGAAGATTCGCCAATAATGCTGCCTCGTATCTGTTTCAACAAAAGCAACGTCTAATGTTGATGTTTTTATTTCATATGTCAAGAACACACATTTATGTCATACAACGGTAAGTCAATAAATAGCGCAATGACATTACCCTACACCGTCCTTTATTTGAATCATGATTTAATGTATGGGGTTTGATAGCAAAGGTTGCTGATTAGTTTACCGTTCAAACGACAAGTTCACAATTTGACTCATGAGGATATTTGCCACAATCATCCCACGTGTTGTCTATATCACGTTGTACTATGATAATGCTGTTTGATGATTAAGACCTTAATTCATCGAAACGTAATTTTTAAACTGTTTTTCGAATATACAACACATCCAATCACAACGTTATTATCTGACATAAATTAAATGTAAAACATCGATTTGTTAATAAACGGCACTATTTACATGATATATTAGCCATATTAAACGGATGACATAGAACGCATGCTAAGAATACGTTTACATTTTAGCACGCAAAACAAAAGTCACCATGATATTGAGTGAAATTGTATATCACTTACAAATGTATCTTACTTTCGTTTGACCCTTTATCTGCACACTGGTACTTATAATGATGTCAAATGCCCATTTAGAACATCAATCTTCAAATGTGTACACGATACGATTGAAATCTATTGCAAAAAGGTTATGCTTATGACCGTAAAATTGCTATTCACGTGTATACCAAGTTTCATGTTTCTATCCTATGAGCCCTTGAAAGAAGTTGCATTTTTTAAATTAATTTTATTTTTAGTAACAGTCATCAATTATGTTTACATTTTGAGTGATTGCAAATTTAAGTTCGGACGGATATACGGATGGATGAGTAAACAGAGGAATGGATCGACATCCTGAAAAAATTAAGTTACAAATTTAATGGTCACATTATATTTTAGTTATTACAATTTTAAGTTTTTTTTTTCTTACTTAAGTATCATTGACCTTTCGTATGATCTATGATAAAAAACACACACAAGATCTTGCATAATCCACACATGGTCCGTAATACATACACGATTCGTCCAAGAATCTTCTGTAAGATCACATGAGTCGATTATGATGTTCTTTTCTTGTTATTTTTTTTGCGGACGAGCGGATCAACAAAGGAAGAGTTTGACCGACACACACTATATTTTATGTTCTTTGTGAGTATTGCGAAATTTCGTTTTTTGAGTAACGACAACCAAACGGAAGGATGAACAGAGGAAGGTTCGACAGACAGATTTACAGACAATCTATAAGTTAATGTGTATTACACGGCTAATGATTATATCTCATGTGCTTTTTGAATAATTACAATCTTTTCATTTTGGTTATATTTAAGTGTCAGTGATCTGATCTTTAGCATGTGATGAAAAATGGGTCATACATAATCCGCGCACTGCCCTTAATACATGCACACTGTTTTGTTCATGTATCGTTATTAATTATAAAGAATATTATGATCCGGTTTTTGGGACTTACGAGCATACAAACAGACAGAAATTACGGACGGAAGTTACACCTTTAGTCCACTCGGTGAAATCGGTAGTGGAATAATTATCAGAAAGCAAAGCAGTTTCAATGATTTGATTAAATGTCCTCATTTTGCACAAAAAATGTCTTATTATAACAATTATAATTCCAAATAGGTCGTCCCGTAAAACGAAACGTTCATGTATATTTATACTAAAATCATTAGTAAGAAAACGAAGTATCCGCATTTCATAAAATTGCTCCTTTAAATAACTCCGTTTAAACTCTGTATACAGCACAACTTTCTCTACGTCTGTCTAGGGAGATTGAAACCGGATTTCAGGTTTGGTCAAACAATTATTTCTACGACGATTCTCGCTTCAACTCATTCAAGTTGGAGAGTTATCAAACGCTGGCATCATCATGTGCTTTTGAACCAGTTTGTTATAAGACATACCGTTTATTTGTTCATATAATATATAATGCATCACGTTTACCAAACTAATATATTTAAAACAATAAATAGGACAACTTGCATCATAATATTACTATTAACTTGAACTCTTTCTAGATTTCCTATATAATAATTTTCGGGCAACGAGACCTCGAATTTCGAATAAAACAGTATTGACTGATTGACTTCACAAAATCGTGTGATAGCATTCATTTTATAATATCTGGTATATGCCTAGGTCATGTTTTTAATGTTGTTGATGTTTAACACTACTGGTTAATATATAAAAAATAATTTATTGAACGTAAAATCTTATTCAAACGATAAATAACGATAAGCATGTCATCTGCTGTTGCAAAAAGGTGTTTGTTGTTTTCTTAAGATATTATATCATGTTTATTTAAAGTTACCCGAAACTTTCCTTAATAAAATCGACATTTCTAAAACTATTTATTGTGTTGTTTATATTAAGTACTAAAACAAATAACTAATAACTTTTTTATAATACATATAATGAATACACCTTTGTTGTAACATTAAATCCTGCTTGCACAGAGGATTCATCAAGACTACGTGGGAAAAGTATGCTTTATTGCAACAATCATTCTGAACTGTGTAATTAAATTAAATTTATTGATTCGATCTTAACTAAATTGGTTTCACTTAAACTTAACTAATAATAGCTACTGATGATTTAAGAAATTTGTATGCAAGCTAATTAATGAGTGTGTTAAGATAATAAAGTAATAAAATAATAAACCGTGTTTAAAAACTGTGTCATGTGAGTCCGCGCAACGACTGGTAGTTCTAGATACATGATTAAATACAATTTCGTAAGCTGTGAGAACTCAATTTATCACCAAAGGCAAACACCATTTATCAAAAAATCAAAGGATGTACATAGGCTTAACGAATACAGTTGGTAAATGTGGATGTGCTCAACATGTATCATTTGACTGATACGTGATAAAATACACAAGCGGATTCACTAGTGAACACATTCGAATAACTCTCAACGGATTGCATGCAATCGCATTTGAATTTGAGACGAGACCGTTGCACCTGCAGTTGTCTAATCTTAAACAGATCGCGTCAGAGCAGAAAGTAGAATATCACTCGTTTCGTGTTTAAGCCTGAAATCAAAGAGAAATGTGATGATAAGTTGTGGCCAAACATCACGACACAGGGGCCAGAGCATTAGCGCGAAGTAGCATGAATTTAATGTCATTACATTTTTTGACTCTGGGATAATCGTTAAAAAATCCTTATTAATTCGGCCAATTCAGCAATTGCACCAATGTATTGATCTGAAAACGTGTAATTCATATATGTTTACACAAGTACTAGCATCTTTTATTATATTGCTGATATGATTATTTATTGAAAGACCAAGCTCTGTGCAAGTATAACACAAGTTACGCATACATTTACAAGATAAATATGGCTGCCTACAATACATGAATTATTGTAAAATATGTCAATAATCCCGAAAAAAATAAAACCGCATTTCTATCTAAATGTTTCGATTATTTATTAAATAAAATCTGTATTACGTTTTGTTCATAAGTTCTATTACAAGCACTCTAAAACCCATGCACTAAATTATAACACCACTGTTTGATAACAGACCCATAGTGTTTACTTTCATATTGACCTGTACAATTTAGAAGATATTTCAGCAGATATTTCATCATTCACGGGCACTTACTGGGTCACTTGTTGAATGAATCAAGATAACGTTATTTATTTAGCAGTGAGTGTTGACACTACCATCATTGCAATCCATATCAAATATAGCGTTGCTGTAAAAATGGAAGAAGTAGAACTAGTGCATTTTAAAAGCGGTATTACCTTTAATGAGTGTTACTGTCATGTATTTCACAATTAACTATTTCGTTTATACGCATTTATTTATATTTTACATTTGAAAACTCTTAGTATAAACGGGGTATACAAACTGTTTACACGGCCATTTACCTCCAGATGTGGACGGCATCACTAGCTTTCGCCTGTACAGAATCTTTTAGATCAAAAGTAACCCGAAATTTAACATTTATAGTATATACCTATATCCAGTCAGTGTTTTGTATTTTGGTAGAAAAATGTATGTTATGCGAGGTCCCTGCCAAGTTATATTCGTTAGAAACTTTTATGCTGGACCTTTAACCATGCAATTACACAGGTTCTATCCATTTTGGTTGATATATAAGTAGTGAATGCTGCAGCAGAATCTTTTATGTAACAATAGTTACAACGATAGGAAAACATAGAATTTACTACTGCAAACATGTATTTAGCACAAAATTAATATCTTTAAAATAATAATAAAAACCCATGCAATTGGTAACAATGGTTGTCTAAAATTCGCATGAGTTGAACTGTATATGCAGTCAAAATGAACGAAGCGACACATTTGTGAATAAAGAGCAGCTTGCACAGAAAAGGCATACGCATATAATGTGGGTTGCGTATGACTTCCAAACAAGAACAGGACTAGTCAGTGTTTTCTCACCACAGGTAAATGTTCGTTAAGTTACTGAGGAGATATATATTTTAAAGTAAGAAATGTTATTCAAGTGTATATCCTTAAATCAAATTTTCATTCAAAACATGTTTAATTGCCTTATATACCATGTAGTTTAACGTTGGTTTGCCCTCATTTATATAACTATATAGAGAGACCGTTTCAGCTGAACTTTAATTCTTTGTTGCAGAAAGCGAGTCTGGCTCCTTTGATTAAATCCGTGCTAGACTCGGTGTTAGAGGAAGACGGAGCGAACACCTCGAATGTCCAGTTCCGGATTACCCATTAGGCAGGGTAGGCAACTGCCTATGGGCCCCGCGTCTTTTTTTAAGAAAAGACAGTTTCAGACGATTTCCGGCACTAGTGGTGAAATCGATATGAATATAAAATCCATTCATATTCTGAGTTCATTCATATGGTATTTTTTCAACCTATCCTACGCGGAGTTGTCTCCCTTCTGGTGACTGTAAATGGACAATTACTTGGCATTGGAGATAACTGATGCGATGAGTGTGCTCCAAAAGACGTGGTAAGGGAAAGAATCAATACATGATGCTTCCAAAATGGGGAATGCACATTCCTTGCCGTTTTATCAACTGTTTTGTAATCAGACAGACACACAATTGTATTGGCGAATACAATCAGGACATAGCCATATAAACATAGCAGATATTTCAATAACATAGCATGTTAAGGAAATGTGATTGGCATAATTGTTAGTTTAATTTCGGTGAATGTTTTTAACAAATTAGATGTAATCTAGTTTGTATGACAGTATTATTCTCATCAATGCGCTTTATAATCGTGATCTCTACATTAGGCACTGCATGTATGCTCATATTATTTTTTCATTCAAATATAGTGATTTAAGCAACGTTGGAAAGATCATAGATGAAAAACAAAAAAGGGATAACATGCATCTATTTTGTACGTCCACATTTGTGCAATACCGGCAGTAAGTACAACAATTGTACTGTTGTGCATAACCTGCAAAAAGCTTACACGTAGCAGATAGATGAAATGTACTTTATATAGCCCTCCGACCAATACTTCCGAAGATGTGTCAATATGGGAAAATGGCACACCAAAACCTATAACTATTTCTTTCTTATTCGTGTGCATTTTTTCTCTTACAGTTATATGTCCGAGGGATTTTGAATGCTAATGCCCAGCACAAACTTTCGGAAGAAATTGCGAGCAACGTACGTCTCCTTCTGGCACTAAAATCTTAAGTAAAATTTGTTCACTGATCACTTAAATACGTGTTTTATAGGTAAAGATAAGTCTAAACATCTTTAATTTTAAAAGTAGATGTCAGTGAACGATACGAAATTATATTTTATACTAGTAAATACAATTATTCATTTATGTCCGATACGAAGTAATATTATACAAATTATACGATATTCATTCTGTGCGTAGTTATATATAAATATTATGTGTGTTTGCTATGATGGATGTGAGGTTAATGGAAATGTGTATTGTCTCCCCTTTTAAAGATGAAATAACGAGTAAAGAGAAAATGAATTAATTACCTGTACATATTGTTTTTGTTCAAGCACTGTGCCTGCGAAGATGTGCTCTGGTAACAGAGATTTAACACGATAAAAATGTTTTTTTTTATTTTTGTGGCACAAAATATTCAACACCTGTTCATGTACCAATTTAGTGTTCGTGTGTTGTATGAATAGATATCGTTGCGGTTCATGTACCAGTTTGGTGTTCGTGTGTCTTATGAATAGATATCGTTGCGGGAAATTAAAATGGAATATATTGTTCCACAAAAAGAGAATTCTATATATTGTTTAATCTATGTTACCAGACTACATCTAGCGTTGAAATTTTGGCTATTGCTATGAGGAACACTAATAAATTATGTGTTAACTTTATTTAATATTTTACGAAATATTCGTTGATTTGAGCGTTATATGGGCTTTAAAGCATTTACGGAAACACTTCAAAAATGCCCCAATCTGTGATCAATTGTCTTAAGTGCAACATGTTACAGCTCTGTGCGGTGATGGCTGTTTGAACGGGGGTAGCTGTATCGCACCTAACTCGTGAAATTGCCCGGTTGGATATCGGGGGAAGCGTTGCCAGCAAGGTATATATTGATTGATTGGATGTTTACAACATAGATCGATCCCATTTATCTTGCAAAAAAAACTATAAATTGCGATTTTAAATCAATCCCTAAAACTCTTTTTTATGTCGAATATTGTTTCGAAGGCACATTGTGTGTTGAACATATATATGCAAATAAGATGATTGCTTCTTCGGTATGCATGTAATACATGCAATAGAAGCTTTGCTGACGATGTTACTTCAATTGTTGTTAATCTTTAAAATTGGATATTTTAACACTTTAAACTCTGAACTTTTCGTACAATACAATCTTAATATATTTAATTGTTTCAAGTAATTTTAGTTTAAGAACAAAAGTCCATATTTAATATATGTGGCCCACATTTAGACCCCATTAAGGTTGTCAAGCAGAAACTCGTTTGATGTCATCACTAACATATGTTCAGTTAGATCCGCCTTGGTTTTAGGTATAAATGCTAGCTGAAATTCATCACACAAGTTTAGCACAGTGGAGAGAGTACACATCGGATTTATTTTCATTAATTTGGTGCTGTTAGAAAAGCATTGTTATATACTATGTTTTTTGTTATTTCAACAGCGAATAATTTGCTACACGTGTTAACAAAGAGGCACATACAATCTTGGTTGGAGGAAACGCTGGAATGGTAAACATATTCTTCTCTTAATCAGCCGTTGTCAGATTCTGGTTTTGTGTGTTTTGTTGTAAAAGTATCAAGCTCTCAAGCTGAGGGGGAAGGCAAAATATTCAGATATATTGTCAAACTAATGCATGTGTTCTTAGTAATAATAGGGGTTATATTATCTATAACTCCGCAATTCATTTATGGATTTATAAATAAAAGGATGAGAAGGTGTGTCCAAGAAAAAATCCCACGCAACCTCCAAGGTCAATCTCATAATTAGAGGCCAAAGGTCAGAATACAAAATGTGTTGTCGCAAAACAAAAACAATACTATATTATGCATTAGTGTCTGAATTAATATCGTTTAAATTAATATGCAAAATGATCAGTGTCAAATATCTCGTTGGGATATATATTGTTTAATACGACATTCGCATATTTAAATATGTAATGTTCAGCTGCACAAGCAGAAGAGATATCAAAGAATGGTACGAGTCACATTTTTATTCTTCATACATTTTCACTGATGGATTTTTTTTTCAAGCGCAAAAGAGCTGCGTTGTACCGGCAAGCACGCGCTACACATACATGTCTCTGCACGGAGATCGCGAATTACGAAAGGGTTCGACTGTGAGAAATATTTTGAACAATTTAACCTGAACGTTTCATTCATTAAATCCATGAGAAAATCACCCACTGTAGAACAAATGAGCGTGTGACTTTGGTTACAATGTACCAAAATTGAACCAATGTGGCCGTTACTCCTGTTCAAATTGCAACGTTAAATATATTGAAAAATAATTGCTCAGTAAGTGGTGGTTGGTAGCCCCATTAACTCTCAAAATCAACGAATATTTCGTAAAATAAAGTTAACCCATAAATAATCAGTGTTCCTTAAATCAATAGCCACAATGTCAACGCTTGATGTGGTCTGGGAACATAAATTTAACAAGATACAAAATGCTCTTTTTTATGTTTTTTGTGGTACAATATATTCCATTTTAATGTCGAGCAACGATATCTATTCATACGAAACCCAAACACTAAAATGGAACACGAACATGTGTTGAATATCTTTTTCCACAAAACAAAAACTAAACAGCATTTTGTATCTTGTTAAATCTAAATCTATGTTACCAGACCACATATGGCGTTGAAATTTTAGCTATTGCTATACGGAACACTGATTGTGTATGGGTTAAATTAATTTTACGAAATTATTTACGTAATATTCGTTGATTTTGTATGTAAATGGGGCTTTAAGATAGATATAATACTTTTTTATATATAGGTTCCCAGTGGTGTAACCATCCGCGTGGTTTGTCCGGGCGGAGAGAACGCAGTAAATGACGATATAGTGGATTACGAAGATGATGGGGAAGATGGCGTCATTCAATGCGTTGATGGAGTGTTCACAAAACACAATCTGAAGTATGTTACAGGTACATTCAGTGACTTCGTTCGTATTTTATAAGATCAATTTCATTTAAATCAAATCCTTATTTTCGCTCAATGAGTGGTCGCTGTAAGGATCAGACGATGTAGTATTGTTTCGTGGTCAAGTTCCGTTGAATATTCAGTGAAATCGCAAGCATCCGTTTTTTAAATAAATAAAATATATCATTATAAACAGACGTTAAACTTTTACCCTCAGCGAGTGAACAGGCAATGTGTTACATGGACTTTTAAAGGCGACAATTTGATTGGTTATTGAAAGTTCATCTTAACGTGACCTCTTATGCGATGTCATCAGATCCAATCAGCGGATAATATACTAGCGTCAGAGGGGAGATTGTTTCAAAATTTAATGTTTTATTTTGAGGAATAAAAAAAACCTAAGCGATTATTTTAAGTCTCCTTTCCGAGCATACACACGGTTTATTTAATAAACAGGTACGCTGTATTTACTAATGACACTATTTGTTATCTTTATCTTTAAAAAATGTACGTAATAAAAAATACTTAAAATATCTTAAAGTATAAAATTGTCCCTTGATGTACAACACAATACTGTTATAAGATTGTTTGAAATACAGATTCAAAATGGTAAACATAAAGCTGAATATATCCCCAGAAGGGGTAATGACATGACAAACAAGATGGCAACGTCCATGCCGAGACGTCGCCATCTTGTTTGTCACGTGATTACCCGATCTGATCCCAGTATACCAAAATGATTTCTTCTTTAGATTTAGATGGATGTCTGATGCCTTCTCCGTTAAAACACAAACTTGCAGTATACGACCTCTCGCAAGGGAAATACAAGTCTGGTAAGTCAGAACATCACATCAGGCATAGTTATAGTCTTATGTTCACCTGTGAATCAAGTGGAGATACCTTCTATGAACCTCGCCGGCGACGTTTCGCCTGTGTTAAAGGCTCGTGGATCGTTCAACAGAGACCAAATTCTCCAAATGCATTCTTTTTTCAGTGAAGTGACCTGTTGGCTTTTGCAAGAACGGTGGGTACTGCAACCAAGACTTTAAGTGCGAATGTCCGGAAGTTACACAGTGACGACAATGCAAAGATGAATATTATGACAATTACTTATGAGTGGTATTTTTAACGTGTAACATTTTACATAAACTCGTGCTTTATAGCATAAATATGAGTGCGATTTATAAAAAGGATTAACGTATTACACAAAATAATGTCTCAAGCCTTATAGACGGGCATTGTTTTTGTGTAAAATATGTTTTTGCATTATACATGTATTATATTAATCATACAACTGGCCTTGTTATATGCAACGAACTGAACAATGAGTAAGTCAATTAAAATATAAAGCATTTGGTTCTGGCTCAAATCAGCATGTCTGTAAATAATATCGAAGTACCAGCCTCACATCACTAATGCATGGGTGACGACACGGCAGTGCAATTACGAAAGCGCCAATTAATACCTATTTTAAACACTGATATATAGTGCCAACAAGGTATCCTTTGTGTTCTGCATTACGGTGACAAAATTCCGATGGTAAAAAACAATAAGTCCATGTTGACACCGATGACAGGCATTTAAATTAAAAATTGGCTTACTATTACTTGATATTTAGAAACATCGTATACTATAAAATGGTATTATCCAGAAACATTTGACAACTGCTTTCAAAGTAAATATGTATACAAATTATTATGTTACACACATGTAGACTCTTTGACAACGGAAATAAATCATTGCCGTGCTTTTCATATATTTTTTGTGCAATATTGTTTAGGTAATTATGCTAATTGTAACCCGCGTCCATTTTCTTTAACATATAATCCAAAGTCTTGCAATTTATCAAAGTGTATTGCTTGAGTCAACGTCAAATCAATTGCACATTTAACAGTCAAGTGACAACAACCATTGAAGAATACGTTTATTTAACTAAATTCTAATAATGATTTTAAGCAAACGAAATACAGGTACTAAAAACGTGCTTATATAAAGAAGGATAAAAATAAAGCATGAACATTTATAACACGCTCATTGGTTAATTTAACTACACATGCACACACACTTATCAAACTGTATTTTTATTCCATGGTGGTTGTATTATTTATTATTTAATAGCATTGATATATGTGAATATATATATATTGCTTTATTTACTAAATAATTAAAATGGTAAGAACTAGCAAATATTAGAATACTAATTTAAAGTAAATGGTCACCAAGTTCACTGGTGAACGCATTGACCATTAGAAATTCATCTAATCAAAAATATGTTTATTGTGTTCATAATACAAAGAAACTTATAAAATCATAGAAATTAATGTAGAACAAAAAACATTCATACGTGAGGAATTCAATATAACACTTTCACAGACAACAAAAATTTGATCTACCGGAATATGCAAAATACAAATTTGGGTCGTACATGCGTTTCATATTCCTAACATATCTCGAATTTAGCCTGTACCTAGTAGAGAAACATTTTAATGTTCAGTCATTTTAATAAAACCATCGCCATGTATTATTCCACATTATACATAACTGTAAAAACATTATATTTTTTACATGAACAGAAAAGTGTATTGATACAATAATTACAACTCATCGCCCTATGTACAGAATAAAAACAAAAAGCAGATGCATAGCAATGAAAAATGTCCATTTCACAATATTTGGGTTGACATCAGGCCAGTGCACTTCAAACATGCTTATTGAAAGCATTATATTGTTAATTGCTTTTTTACAGCGCAATGCAGGTTTCAAAACAATTTTATATTTCGCACTGCCAATAAAAGTATAAAGGTGCGTACACTGGGTCAGTCACTATACAATATTTGTTCTTTAATAAGTGTTAAGAGGATGCACTATAGCAAAGTGAGTCTTATCTCTATCAGTTGTGTTGTATATGCTGCATTTCCGTTCTCTTTTTTCTGTATCTGCTAGATTCCCTTTTTACCTTTTTAGGGTACAAGTCTTAGTTATAATAAAAAAAATCAGTTATTTTTTGCTTTAACTATGTAAAAAAATTGGCAAATCTTCGACAATTTGGCATCATGAAACTTTGAATCCACGTAAACTATATGACTTCCCTTCTGAAAACAAATTTTACAAAAAAAAGTATCAAAATTGGACAATGCGTACATGTATCCCAAAATGTATTTATTTTTAATCAAATTCTTTAATCTTGGAAACATTGATCATTTTAGCACAACATAATAATGTTAATATTGAAATCTTGTTAAGAAAAGAACATAAATTATATCTCACATAACCCAACGTTAACCACGTTCACTTATTAATCACTAAACATAAACCTTGTAACGCAATATAAGTTGTTTAGATTAAAAATAGCAAAGAAACACATACTTCCATAGTAAATTAATTAAGCTATCGCAACTATATTTTAACAATAAACTTCGCACACATATATATCTATATTTTACAAAATTTAATATCTATTTGAAAAGTTTACAGAAGTGGAGCATATTTTATTATAAATGGTTAATTTCCGATACAAAAACAAATACATTTCAAACTTTGAATGAGATAATTTATATTTTTGATATTAACATATGCTAAATGACATAATAACTAACTTAGCGACTATGTGATAATGATTCATTGAATACAAATTACAAGCATACCGCATAAAAAAACGAACAAGATACCCAATGAAAGTTTTCAGTTTCATCATTTAAATATAACAAAAGGTGGCTGTAAAACGAGGCAGTACCTCTCAGCTAGCGCCCATAAATCGTAAATGGTTTCAAACCCACAAAGTTAGACATCAACATGCATAACAAATTTATATATGTATAATGAATCTGGATGTAACGGTTTTTATGTTAACAGTTGGTCAAAAGGGAATAAATGCTTAAACTCTATCCAATAATAATGACATCGCGGTTTAGATAGTGTTTTATTACACTTGAAATCTTCTTTGAGGATTGTATAATGGTATTAACGGTACTCGAAATGACTGTTGTACCAATATCGTACTGAAAGTCCTGTTGACCTTGACCTATGACCTCAAAATTGATGTATTTCCCTCCAAGTAGCAAGTCTTCCAATATGGATTATACTAGATGTAAGCGTTGTCAAGATAAAGTGTGGTAACGACATGGTCTACGGACTGAATATCCGACCGACCGACTGATCGATCGACTGACAGGTACAAAGCAATACTCAGCTTATTTGAATGCGAGGGCGAGGCATTTATATATATCGAGTGTACCTATATATAAGTTTGCTGTGCATGAAAACACGTGTCTCCTCTTTCATTTTAGAAATAACATTGGAGTATAATTATACATTACATGAGTAAATGTGTTCAATCTGTATGAAATATCGTGTATAGTATTGTGGATAAAATGGCTGGTATACTACAGATGTATGCTAAGTAGTACACGTTTAATTCTTGGTACCAAATTTGCGCAGAAAATACCTGAATTAGACGACTTATTGAAACATATACTTGTTGGACCATGAAAAATAATCAATAACAAATATGTTTGCATACAATTAAAAAATACTAGCATATTAGGTGCTTCAAATAGAACATCATAGAACAAGTTAATGGATGTTCACAGACCAAAATTAGAGAAGTTGTCTACCATCAGAGGCACAATAAAAGTTAGGATTGGTTTCCGAGTAATATCTGTATTTTACAAAATAATGGAAAATACTCACTAAAATGGTCACGTAAGAAACGGCATTGCACAATTTACAAAATGTTTGGATTTATTCTAAATACTTTTTTACAAAATGTATGTTTGAACTGAAAAAAAAATATTAAAGTAGTATAATTAATTATATCAACAATTGTACTAAATATCTTAATTGAAATTTATTTTTATTTGTCAGGAACTTTGACCAAACATTTTTAGGCGAATGTGTGCACTTTTTCGTTTTTATTTATATTTTATTCAAACAATTACTTATTTTAAATCTTTATAAGATATTTGCCAAAATTGTTGCCAGAACCATCGTCCACTCAATAGATGCTGTGATCACAGGATGACAACCATTGATCTTGGGCTTGGGCGTGGTCACAAAGTTGACTGAAAAGACAAACAAACGATGTGTTGTTGATTATACTAAGTACATCACGTGCATTTATATAACATCATTTCATGTATCGCTTCTCGGTTTACAATATACTGTTTTGAACGATATGCTATGAGTTTCTAGAGTAGAATTGACCACACGACAATATCGCTCATTTCAAAAAGATTCCTTTATATTGCGCTTGTTACTTTACGTGCAAGAGGCCCCATGTCAATCTTTTATCGGCTCACATTGTTAGGTAGTAATCCAAAGATTATTAATAAAAAATCTCATGAAGTACTTAATGAGTTTACAAATGTACCAATAAATATGTATGTTTACTATAGAACGGATAATCTACCGCAACAATACTGTATTTCTTTATTTTGTTCAAATCAAAACTAGTATATATTCATTGGGATATGCAAATTACTAGTTTGAATTCCAATTAAAGAAAAGAAAGGAAAGAAGGTAGTTAGCATCATACCAACGTAAACATTGCATCAAATGTGGCTTAATACTATGCAAACATCAATGCCTGTTGTTATATATTGCCGACGAAACAGAGTTTATACGATGTTAGATGTATATAACAATTATGACAGTTTTATCGCACTACTTTTTTAAGCTGTTAGCAGTGTAAACCTAGCATGACTGCTTGAATCCAAACTTGTCCATAAAAGTAATTTAAAGAAAACCGTATTCAGAAAACCGATTGTAAGTGAAATAACATTGTATTTATTATTAAACACAAACAACCAATTACTGTGAATAAATTCAAAACAAGAATGAATAAGCGTTAATGCCATTCACATCAAACTAATGAACTTATATACGGTTTAAAGTAAAGATCGTTTTGCTAAAAATGTAGAACATGTTTGTTTTTTTTTCAGTATTTTATTTAACAAAGGTGAATGCACCCAAGATCAATCTTAATCCAGTTGTAATAGTAATTTGAAAATACGTTCAATATTTGTAAAATCCTTACACCATTGTATTACGTTAATAATTTATGGAGGAAAACACCATTATACCGGTATGCATACTGTATACTTATTGCAAACTGGTTTACAATATTCGAATGCTAACGCCAAAAGAAAATCTAATTTGTTTCCACTGACATTGCCAAAACAAGAATGGTAGGAAGGTCAGCTAAAGGTTTTTTTTCCGTAAGCTTATGTACGAGCCCCAACTTCAATTAGAAAATGCACTGACATGCAACAATCTGTTCGATCTCTATTTCCCTTTTTTGTTAGTTTTTTGTTAATTTAAAGTCAATTAAGACAAAATGATTGCAACCATATAATAATATTTTAGTGAAAAAAATGATTAGAAACTGTACCGTAAATGCAAACCAAACGTTACGGGTTGGCACGAAAAAATACGGTTGTTCGCGAAGTGAAGACAAACAGTTTGTATTTAAGGCCTTATTAAGAATTATTACCTTTGCAACCATCTGTCGACTCTAGTGCACCCAGATCCCTTATGGACCTCTTGCCTGCACTCACAGGATTACAGTCGTCTGCTAATGGTGATAGAAAATAATAAGCATAGCGTGGTTGTTTATATAAGCTAGTATATACAATTGTAATATCAACATTGTACTTTCTGACGTTTAAATCAAAATATCAATATCAGATTTTTGTAAATAATTAAATATCATTAAAGGTTACCTATTTCATTTTGTTAACTTCCATCAAATTCCTAACATTCAAGTTAAAGCCAATACCGACACGTTTACCCGTGTTGCAGAACCAAACATTGTATATATGTGACGTATAATAAATAAAACCGAATAGTGCTTCTTCAAAAAAGTGTACATGTTTAAGTCGATAATGATTTGCTAATACTTTTACACGTGAAAATGATGTGTTATTGTATAAAACTCTAATAATGTTGATTTTCTGAGGCAATTGCATCTGGACGTATTATAGTTGTTTTTTATCAACATTTTATCTTTTTGGTTTTATTAAGATCGTTTATTCTCGCTTTAAATAAATTGACTAAAGTCTTCGGAAGTAGACTTTGGAACTATAATTAATACCCCCATTGAACACATTGACTTATCTGCAGAGCCTTGACAGTGGTCTATGTTGACTTTTGATCTTAAAGTATGGCTAAGTTTTTGTGTCTATTGTGCGCGACAATCTGTCTCGTATAAATGTGTTCGTGAAAGCATTTTATTCAATGAATGCTACAGGTTCAGAAATTTCTATTTTGACAGTAAATTGTTGTATTTTAAATTTGACCTTGAATGTTAGCCTTGTGTTTCTTGCGCGCGACATGCCGTCACAAATAGGTTAACAGGTGCTCTTTCGAAATCGTTCACTGCATTGAAGCAATAACAAAGACAAGGATCAGGTCAACGGTAGATAGACCGACAGACAGGGACGAAGTGATTCCAATATAGCAACCACCTACTGACAGGGTGGGTAATATAATCAACACAGAAACTAGAATTAATATACACCGACATATAGGGTCTTCAAAGTTTAGATAGGAAAAAAAACAAAAGAACTTTTTTTTTCAATTTCCTAGTCTTTTTCATTGCACTGAGCTTATAGATTTTATATTTAACTTATTTTCGTTGTACCGATGTTTAGAAACATGCTTTTCTGTAAAAATAGAACTGTTTTGATGAAAATATAACACAAAACGTATTATTTTTAATCAAGTATATCGAGCTACCAGTGGTTATTTACATCTGTTGACACATGAACTCATGCGTACACTCTATTTCCATATCTTGGTTTACATCGAAACACATGAAAAAATACAAGTAAAACAAACTTTAATGGAGACAACGACGAACACAATACGACCCACTTTTAACACCATATTTACTACGTGGATACATTTGGTTATTTATCACTCGTTAAATAACATGTGACAATAAATAAAAAGCAACATATACCCTATATATAACCAGATAATAAGATAACTAACTTGTTTTTTTTTTAGCCCTTTACGAATCAGTCTACCACTTTTGTATTTGCGATATGGATGATATATTTTTGTATAATTGTGACACTGTATGCTTATTTTTAAAATAAACACTTTGCAATAACAATCTTCTTTATATAAACACATTCTTTATAACTAAGAAATACATGAATAAATTCACAACTTTAGAAATTAAAAAAATGTTCATGCGCATTTTGTTTGAGATGTATAAATGCTTCGCTGTTAAAGAGACGAGGCTACCGTTTAATAATAACCCAATCATATAACTCCGGGTCAGGTAAACGTAAAACTTTATTGATCATATCAGCCTGTGGCCTTGATAAATGCTTTTCACTATTTTGAAATTATATTTGTTGACGTAAGCAATATACACATCCAAATAAAACACAATATTGACTATAATACCCAATAACAACAATGACCGAAAATTTTGGAATCATTTATATATGACAAGATGTCTACGACAGCAAACTAGTGGCTTCACATGAAAACGAATAATGTTAACATATTTATATAAAAATAATGTTATCCGAAATTTTGATTAGACTTACAGCTGTCATAAATCAATCTCAGCCTGATGTTTACATTATGTAAACGCGATTCCAACACTTACGTTAAACAAGGCGATTATTACATACTAGTACTTACATTGTTCTGAGAGTGTCTTGAGGGTTTCGACAATTGCGTCCGTCGTATTGGAGAGAAACTTTAGATTAGAATCGGTTATCATAGTTGTAACGTTGTCACACGTTCGGTGGTAGCATCCTTCATTATCTCCACGATAATTAGCTGAAATAGCACAAACTCATAACATGATTGTAAATATGCGTGTCTCGCGTGTGCTCGTTGCACAGACGGAAAGTGTTTAGCGCTTACGAATTTTATTTTCTATCACTTATGTTTAGGGAAAGCAAAACAATGTAACTTGTAAGTGTACTTTCAGAGCATAATAAAAGAAGTCATGACACTATTTCGGATGTTTCGTGCACATGATTAATTTGACACATGTGTGTAGGGAAAAAGTTCAGATCTTAGAGATCTATATCAAATTGGTAAAAGTTACATCAAGGTATGGGTATTGCTTACATGAACACCAAGAACACCAACACAACATGTACTGTCGCACGCAAGCAAATAACATGCATTTAAATGTCTATTCTCTAATATGACAAGCAGGAACCAGGTGTTCCCGGGTCTTATTTAAGTTTCAAGTAATATTTCGTTTTGGAATGTTTGCATTGAAACATGTCAATTATATCCCTCTAGTGATAGCTATAGTTTAAATAGAATGATAATGTAATCCTAAGATTTTTTATTTCGCATTCCAACGTATTTTTGCGTGTTTGCTTTGTCTATAAATGATATGAAAAGCTATAAAGTCCATTGTATGTTTGTCTAAGGAAATGTATAATATGTCGTCATATATCAGTATGCACTTACCTGAGTCTGTTAAGAAAATTGCTGGAATGTCATCTGCCCACAGACTACCATGATCACTGCGAAGTAAAGCGTCTAATCCTTTTTTTTGCATCTCGCTCACATTAAATGGGACAGGTATCTCCGCGATCCAAAGCTTGCTAACCTTGTTCCATGCACTTGTAAATGTGGCCCCAAGCAAATCGTCAGTATCCTTCCGATATATATTAAATATGAAGTCGCCTCTTGCACCATTGGACGAAATATTTTTCTGAACTGATTCAAAAAAATTGATCTGAAAGAAGTATATATGTTATAAACATAAAATATGTTTATACACATACATATAATTACTTTGTAAACTTTAATTCAGATGCAGTATACCTAAGACATTGAAGTGCAAGACTAAAATTGTTTAATTTTTATTTGGAACAAGTTTGCTGCAAAAAAATACACCTTTTAAAATCTAACTTTCTTTTTATCGGCGCAACAACAAAGGCAAAGAAGTCCATAAAACAATTTTGATAAAATCATGTGATTGTCTCAGCAATCGCAGTTTCTTATATAAATCGTGTTACCCATAACCGGTATTATAAATGTGATACCATTTAATAGCATGTACATACCCCTGGTGGTGACCGCTGAGACTTATTATCCTTGTTATATGCCATAACCGTGTCCATGACGATTATGCCCTGCAGGGTAATACTGGAGGCATCTTTTCCATATGTACGGTTCATCCAAGGATTCAGCCAGCCCTTTTTAAATTGCTTACTTCCTGCATAAGCTGTGGGATGCATGTGTATAATAAATCGGTATGACTCAGTATTCGTAAACTATATTCAAGCATGTATATCTATAATCCGATAATGTTTGAACTGAATCAAGGAAATCAGACAAACAAAATGCATGAACGCAAATATGTATTAATTATGTAATTGTTCTAGACAAGCTACATTGAAGGGAGTTGTGCACATTTTTTGACGGTATACAAGTATAGACATGACAGATATTAGTGAACGGTTTATGAGTTACAAAACCGTTATGTTAAAGACTATTATTATAAAATAAAAAGTGGACATTTAATTGTTTCTTTGAAACATGCACGAAATGTGTAGTATAGCGTTAAGTTCAATTTAACTTCAGACAATGTGTAACAAATTAAATAGAATGCTTACAAGTTTCTTCTTGATCAAATGCAACGAATAAAATCGTGTTTTTGCGCCAGATGTCTTTTTTACCCTCGTCTGTTAGTAGCCTAGCAACTTCCAGCAAGGCAGCCATTCCGGAGCCATTGTCATTTACACCTGAAAGTGATAAATGGTTTTAAGTATATACATCAATTAGTTTAATGCATCCTTTATACTGCCAATACACTTAATATGTCGAAATGAAAAAATACATTTTTGATAAAATTGTCATAAATATAAAAATACTATGTTATTGTTTAATATAGTGTTACTTTATCTTGTTAGGCTTACTACGGACTCGTGAGAAATGGCGAAATATTTTGTCTTTCGAGCCGCTAAAAATAAACTTCTCTATAATATACACTGTCCAATCATTTCGCAGTCATTTTCTTACTTTCGGTTGAATATATCGTATGTAAAACACTGTTTCTAACACGAAATACATTACAAAGCATGCGCATGTTAAATTGTCAATTGCATCGGAGATCGAAATTAGAAAGTCTCAGTGCAAATACCGATATAGCTGTTAGATCGAGACATGAACCGCGGAAATTGAGCTTGACGAATCTCGAGAAAGCTCTGACATCGACATTTAAAAGCAATCCGCGAATATTAAGCTAATGCTTATAACGAGATAGCTTTGAGGTCGGAATTCAAACATGATCAACGAATATCGAGCTGGGTTCGATTTAATGTAAGACTATTCTGACATAAAAATTTAAAGGCGAACCTTGAGTATCGAGCTGGTGAAAAAATGGAGCTCAGCTGGGATCATAATTTTAACTGCTCGATAAGCGCAGTTCATGTTTGCATTTCGATCTCAGGCTATCTAACATAGGAGTTGTAAGTAGCCTGTAAGCAGTTTAATGCCATGAAAGATGTAAACATTAAAGGTCAATAAAGGCTATGAAGGGATTTGTAAAGGATAATTTAACAATTCAGGTTTATTTGAGACTTATCTGCATCGTATAATCTTTTGATAACAATTATTTAGTTACTCTGTACCCAACTATATCGGTTCAGAAGGGTGCATTCTTTTTCTTCCGGATTAAGTGCTGGGCCCCTCTGGAGTATCGTCGCACAATTGTGAATTTGTACATGAGTAAAGGGAACATTAGTGCAGTTATTGCATTGTTCCCAAAGGTTTAAGTTACACCATGTATATAAAAACATTGCTATTCGTCAATGTCACTTGGATCATTGGGCAAGTAATAAAACTAAATATTTTAATTATTATTTTGTTGTTGTTTTCTAAGGAGATAAACCTTTTAAAACTTGTATCATTTCGATTTATGTTTACGTGGTTACATCTGACTGTGTTACCCTAGCTAAAATAATTCGCGTTCAGAATAAATCTGAACGCTGAAACTCAGGTCTGTAAAAACCATAACGAAAAATAAATACAATACTATTATGGGAATAACATTATCTACAAGTGTATATATCTAAAATCTACCTGTTGTTTGAAAAATATGAACTTAGATCACAAAAATTACCTGATTTTCATTCGAAATCATAGACATGGAACATTTATTTTTTCAAAGGCAGCCATTTTGGCATTTGTTGTTGTTGTTGAAATAGGTTACAGTGTGATCGATGATCTGTACCATAGCTATTTCGTACCTATTAATTTTGGGGAATCAACTACTATTAGTATTGTAAAAGGCAATTATAATTCTTCTTTTGCTTCTTTTTCTGATTATGATTATTATTTCCAATTTCATTTCTTATTGTTTTGCGCATATCGCGCACTTAATTTTTTTGTTCGAGCTCAGTTACAAACATAGTTGAATTTAACCTCCAGTTCAAGGGAGATAACATGCACCTTTACTACAAGGATTTATATTGGATGAAACAAACTCGAAATATAGTTTATTAACAGGTAAATTTTGATATATTTTGCTAAATATATACTATTTAGGCAACTTTCTTTCATAATAGTCACACATATGTGTGTATTAAGTTCAGAAGTGATGCGACCGAAATTCGTGTCGGAACTCTCGCTATTTAAAAGATAGAGTGGAGTATTGACGCCGAGAGTCTGCCAAAGCAAAAATCATCAAAAGACTCTATGGCGTCAATTTATATTGACTAGTGTTACCCCTCTGTTTTCGTATTACCAGTACACATTATTAACTAAGAAACAAGCTTTCCAAACAATTAAGAATTTGACTTGTGGTGCTATTCCGTAATATTAAGAACAAGAACAACTTAATTGGCGGAAAATGGCAAATTGCATTTTTGCAATATCACTCCCACTGAACTACGTTACAATGAGGTTACATAATACTAATAGGAAGTGGAATTTGGGGGGTTACATTAGTCAGTTTGCTATTAAGCACATATGATGCAGGTCCTGGTGCATAAGATTTGTAAAATGCATTTCAAATGATAAGTTTTGATATCAGTTTAAAGGTACATGTGTAAGTCACAGGGCAAAAGGCCTGATTGGTGCATTTCTTTGTATGTTGGTGGTTGCCAGCCTCAATAGTAGGGCATATTGTTTGCATTCAAGATGGCCGTGGCGGGTGGCAGACGTTTCCTCCCCCCAAGACGTTTCCTCCCTAGACGTTTCACCCCCATTTTTGGGGTGAAACGTCTGCATAATATGTAAATGTATAATAGCAGTAGTTATGTGTAATAAAGTGAAAACAAAATTACTTTATCGATTAGTATTAAAATTGGGTGCATTTTATGTGTCTTAATAATAAATGATTTAAAATAAATGATTTAGATGTAAGTTGAGTCTTGACTGATTAAAATATTAATTCAAGATATTATATGTTTTTTTTTATGGAAGCCTCTAACAAATTTTACCAATTAAATAGATCTAATTATAATTGTTTTTATAAGTGCCTGAAATTTGTCCTGCATTAATTGAGCTCAAGCATTTTTCAATTGACCCTATTAAATTGGATTAAAAACAACAAACAACTACAGTTCCATGATGTGCATGCATTCCATTCACAGTTAAACCAAAAAAAAAAGATTTCTAAAACCAAAAAAAAATCAAACAAGCTGCTTCATGAATAAAGTTAATTAAAGACTTCATAAACAAAATAATCATTTTGATATTAAATCAAGAATATACTACAACAATCAATGATACATTTATTGGGGGGAAACGTCTGCACTAAAACTAAAATGGGGGGACGTCTGGGGAGGAAACGTCTGGGGGAGGAAACGCGTTGGGGAGAAACGTCCGGAAAGCGGCCGTGGCGGTGCTTTTAAAACCGGTGCATATGTCCTAAGGTAATTATTTTGAGTAACAACGCATAGAATTTTGTCTAGTGCAGTTTTTTTGTAAGCTTATGAAACCACCTTTCCAGTCATGTATAGTGATACAGCTTTTATTTGCTCGGTCATGGAGAAATTTGAGATCAAAGATTGCGAATTCTATATATAACAAAGTACGACATTAATTGGGTTCGCGTAACCATGAGAGGTGCGAGGTGTACGACAACGCGATACGTCGTCATAACTACAACGGTTACAGCGTCTTGACATTTATAGACATACACACGCGTTTACACAGGTAAATTCTTAGTTTAAACTTACACATAAAACGGGATATGGCATTTATTTTCATGTATTACTGTGTCTTTACTCGCTACCTAAGCTATCGAGACATTGTCTAGCGTGAAATCATGATAAAATAAAGAAGTTCAAGCTTAAAACATAGAAAATCCAATTAATTCCATGTTCCGGGCTTGCAGTTTCTGTCACGATGATTTTTTTCAATCATTTGTATCAAGTTCATTCTTTTACAAACATGTCATGCCAATAATGTGTATACTATTATTGGTCATTTCTATCCGATTTTGCAAAATAGTTGAGGCATGTAAACTCCGTGTACATGTTACGGTATCTTCTCTTACGACTAAGACATGGAACGGTGTCTTCTTTACAGCGTTACAGCGCCTGCAGGAATTTTAATTTACAACCATGGATATTTGGTTCCACGATAGTAGCATTTTGGACGTGAGTATGGAAGTCGTCATTGATTGCAACAACACCGAGGTGCCTGAGGGAAAACCTGGACCGTGTACATCGACGCCTATTGCCAAAACTGAAGGTAGATCTGTTCTCATGACGACGACGAATGAACTGTTAAATGATATTGAACTAAACTCTGTGTGACAGTGAATAATGTGATAAGTTTCTTCATGTACTTGTATGTTTAAAATCTGCTTGTATTGTGCTAATTGTATGTATTACAAATTATGTAAATGTTTATAAAATGCCAATATTATATTAAATTTAAAATATTGTTTTTTGACTGTCTGATATTATTTAAATGTTTCTTCATTGTTATATATGGCATGTCTAACCTGGTGATGTATCAAACGTGTCGTAATGTGCTCCGACGCCTACTGGTCTATCATTAGCTGTCCCAATGTTCGACCCGTTGAGTACACCGATGATGTTCGACCCATTGGTAATGTTACTGATTATCTGAAATACATGACATCACAACCAAAAGCATCATTACTTTAATCAATAAGTTGGCGACACGTCGCATGTAAAATGCGCTTACATCCAGGTGTTCTAGTATATCTTAATGTTTTCACGTTCTTATAAAACGCTGCACCGGTACGTCAAAAAGGAAATTTTAGTTATGCAAAAGCTCTTTCAAGATTGTTATGTGCTCAGCAACCTCGAAAAGCATTGGCCTGCGTCTTTGAACCAACAGCTACTAAATGGTACGAACACAGTGTAATTTCCGACGAACGATCAGCTATTTAAAATTGGTTCTCATCAAGCATAAACGCAGTGAATATCATTCAAAAGCACTTAAACACTGGTTTTAACAGGAAAACTAGCCCTTATGTTACAAATTTGTAAATTTTAAGTAGAATTGATTATCATAATTCTGAATCTTGTGACGTAAGCAGTGTGTCCCTTTTTCGAAATAACTTATTCACAGTATATGTGTTCATCGTTATTTGTCGTTATATCCACCCATGTTGGTACATTTATTAACTTTTTAAACCATTGATCTGTACGTAAGGAGTATATCGCGTTTTATTAACATGGATGTTGTGTGTTTCTCATTGGATATATGATATTGCTTTATATGTGATAGGGCTCGTTGTTGAATAACACAGATTTAAAGTTAATTCATTATGTACTTACGAAATTCTGTTCTTCTGGCTGCAGACCAAACTCATGGAACATGTCGATAATGTAGTCTCTGGCTTTAGCTTTGTAGACCGGATTCTTAATGTGATGTCTCTTGTCAGAGAAATAGTTCCTTAGAGTGGCATCTAGGTTGGTGATATTGGCGCTATGGCAGTCTTGTGCTACAGAGAAGCGCATATTTGAAAAATGGTAATGTTGGAAATCTGGGAGGTATGAGATTTATTTTTATTCTACAGCTAAATGATTTTATAGAACACAATACGACCCATACATAAAAGATAAGGTTTATCCCACACCTTGGTTTATTCCACACCTATATGAACTACTTTTTTCGCCTTTCACTCCTCGTTCATGTGTGCTTAAATTTGGATTTATACATGAAATGAATGTTTACGTTTTAAAATAAATATACCGTTTATGAATTTAAGCCGTGAGTTATCAATCCAATACAGAGATTCTTTAAATTCGTTTAGCTAAAGGAAAAAAAATGCATCGAACGGGGGTTTTAACTTGGTCTCCCGCGTGGTAGCCAGACACTCTTACCGCGACACTAATGTGCTCACCCGACTGCGTAACTGTTTGAATTCTAAAGACCATATTTTACAACACAGCTGACGAAATCACTTGATTGTGTCATTCAGACACTCTTACCGCGACGCTAATGTGCTCACCCGATTGCGTAACTGTTTGAATTCTAAAGACCATATTTTACGACACAGCTGACGAAATCACTTTGCGTCATTCAGGTCATTCGGTCGTTTAACGAGTTAACGCGTGTGTGTGTGTTAACGATAAATTAATTTATTATAGTATTATGAATGTAAATTACAGTGTTGGGATAAAAAACTGGAATGAAACTGGTGAGACTTCATTTTTGATTTCGTTAAAATGTCGAATTTACTCGAATAACGCGATGTTTTGGTGAACAACTGATGGATTCAATTAAAGAAAGTGTCACTGAATTACATTCTTTAACTTTTCGAAGGAAATCAATGTTGAATTAAAAGGGCAATTTCTTTGATGAATAAGTCTTCCTTTGTCATTCGATCAAAGATTGTCTATCCACAAAAAATTGCCTGCTTACATCAAGTGCTTTAAAATGGAAAGGCTGGATGGCGATGAAGAAATGTGTCCAGAATTTTAACTCGTCATGGAAGCAAATTAAACTTGACGAAAATAAACATGGTTATAACATTTTCTGTGAGTAGAACAAGAACCAGTAGATGTTTTACTTTTTTATGTCAATAAGTAAAACGTGTGTAAAAGGAAGAGTTGTTTATAGACTAAAATTAACAATATCGGCGGGGATACATGCTGAATCATGCTTCGTGTATGTGTCTACACATTTTGTAAATTTCAAAATGGCAGCCATTTATGTTTTTGGTATTTTACAGTGGTGAAACAAGAATTGAAGTTTGAACAAAACCGTCTGTGTTCTACTCGAGCGTATAACATTTGGAACGCTGATTAAATTTGAATTGAGGCGTATAGCGATATTTTCTCTCGTTACTCTTCTTTTGTATGGAATTCTTAAGGACTATTTCAAGTTCCGTAAACGGAACAGAGCACAATTAATATTACCACGCAATGTTAGATTCAGTTAATTAAATCTGTTTTTGCTTTTATTTTAGCAATTAAAGACTACTGTTTTGATTGCATCAGGAATAATTAAATATACAAAAAACATTGTAGGATAAATAAAATACTATGTGTGTGTGATTGTGAACTTAAATTTATCCCACTCGTCTCAGAAAGGCTTACAATGCTCGGCAAGGCTCGCCATGTAAACTTTTCTTCATTCGTGGGATAAATTTAAGTATACAATCACTCTAACATAGTATTCTCTATATCTGATATTCATATTTCTCTATGGACACTTGCATATAGCAAAGAGCTGTCAACTAATGTAAATTTCAATAAAGCATATTTCATTACTCAATAGAAATACGAGCAATAGGCACTCTGTAAGCCTCAGTGTATGGTTGGTTGCAGTCCTTACAATAAAGTGGACATAATGTCAGGCCATTGATGACGGCCACTAATATGTTGCGGTATGGGACATATGTATGTTAACAAACTTGTTTTGCGCGCTATTTATCTTATCGAAAATGAACTTACAACCTCATTAAACAAATATAGGATATTTGTTCATGTCAGTGTAAGATCGTTTGTTATTTCACGAGTGATCATAGAAAATATATTTTCACGAGTGGCGAAGCCACGAGTGAAAATGTTATTTTTCTATGATCACGAGTGAAATAACAAACGATCTTACACTGACATGAACAAATTTTCTGTTTCTTTTATGCCTCTTTTTCAAGAAAATAATTAATAATAATTTCCCTTTCGCTGAAAAATAACCCTCTCCCGTGGCGTGCCTCAATACAGTTCAATACACAAAATGACGTCATTAGTGTTTGCATCATTCCTCCGCCGAAAGAAAAAAGTCCAATAGTTGATGGTCTACGAGTAAACAAAGCTGAAAGGTTTTAACATTGTATTGCTCTTACTAAAATAACCAAACAAAGTTAAGCATAAAATAATGCTACAATAATACTAACTTGTAACAACATTAACTAAACAGTACATGTCCGTGATGTCGTAGGAATACGCAAATTTTGACATTTTCATTCATACAGTGCGCCATTTTTACAAACTGTCAACTGAGTAAATAAGTGTTTAAAACTGTGGATAAACAACAAACAGGATTATTTTAACTGGTGTTTAGTGTTGATGAGCAAAATTAATCGCTATCACTGTCACTGGGGATCATTCTAATCCTTTTGAACGATTGCCGCACGATGTCAGGGCTGGAAGAATCATGATGCACATGTCTGTGTTGTTGGACTTGCTGCTGAGACAGCGTGTTTTGTTCCTTTCGATTGAAGTTGAAGACAACGTTTCCATAAAAGTGACAGTTCATGAAAAACCCTCTTCCCATCGGCATCTCACAGGAATTCCCGAAATTGTGTGTAGACATTGCAGGACGAGAGGAGCCCGAGGCAGGATGCTGTTTTGGATGTGACGAGTGTGACAAAATGTCAGAAATGGCCATTGACTGCTGGTTGTTCAATTTGCTGTAGTTGTTGATGCTGTTGATGCTTTTATGGCCCGAAATTTGAACTATTTGATAAGCTGGGACTCAAAACAAAGATATTATGTTTTTATTGTTCATATATACATGTATAGTGTACATTGCTACAATGCAGACGGCTTAAACAAGGGACATTATTTTGCAATTGCCTTTTAACAATCTCCTACGCAGTGGTCTCCCTTTTACCAGGTAGTAGAAAAAGTAGTTCCGAAAATTTGTTCTTTTCACCCGTGAAAAGAACAATTGTTCTTTTCACTGCTGTTATTTCACTGTAGAAATGTCATATTTTAGCATTAGGTATAAAAGAAATTATATGTCTACTACTACTACTGCTACATCTACTACTACACTTGGAGACTTTGTTGAATTTGACAATGGCATTGTTGTTGTTGTTGTTTTTTTCAGATACATATTCAGTTATTTGCATGATATTGATGGACACGTGGTATAAGTTAAAATGTGCTATCAGAAAAAAAAAAAAATGTAGAAATAGGGTTAAATAAGATTTTGAGAGAACAAAACGCATACATGTGCGTAGCCTGTTCGGAGGTAAATGAAGAAATTAAGACGCATACGCACTACAATTCCCGATAGAAGAGAGAAAAGGGTCTAGGGCTATCCATTTCCAACTGAGTGATGATCGCTTTGCAAAATTTTAAGAAAATAAAGTTTGCAATATCAAGGAAGACTAGGTTTTAATAGCCAATAATTAATCATTGTTTTTCGTAAATTTTTATTCCTAAAACACTTGTAAAAAGTTAAACTTTGCTTATAAAGAATATAATACCAACATATAAACAAAAATTGAAAGGATTTGTTCACAATTTGCATATAATTGTCATGGATTCAAAAACGAATACATGCATTATATTCAATCACACTAAATAACACTCCCGAATAAGACAAATATTTAAAATATCGAGTCGTTTATGGACAATCTTCAATCGAAATTGGTAAAATTATAAAACGTTTGTTAAATTTTTCATCAATGATTTGGTAAATATGTCTGTTACTGATATATGGTTTAAAATACGCCGTCAAACATTAAAATAGTTAAGGACAGTCGGTAGCGTGTTACATTTGCTTCCGAAGAACCCGGATTTTATTTCCGAGGAAACCGATATATATTTTTTTATTTTGTTCTTGCAATTATAATAATATTAGTCTATTCGAAATATAATAAATCCTAAATGTGTAAATAATTGTAAATACTTTTTAATCTGCTTAATGAGAGAAAACCATCAAACCTCAATTTGTATAACAAAATAAATGTACAGATTTAGTACTTACGGATAAACGTTATCGCAACCACCAGAAGCAAGGCCAGGGCAACGCTTCGAATGTCCATGTTTTCCATATCAATTGACATGCGCAATTTAAAACTCCTAGCTAAGCGAACGCAAATTATAATACTTGTCTGCACGGTACACAGAATATATGGCAATCAAAACGAGAATTTTATTTGAGTACTATTGGTTTGGGATTGCCTATGACGTGGCTTTAAGTTTGAACTGTTACGCTTCAAAACGCGCATCCGCGAAAGAAAGTAAAATGTGAATATAGTTTCAGTTGCAGTTTGTTTCCATTTTTTCAGAACATCTTTAAATAATAACAGTTTTACTTTCACCTGTACCGCACTAAAAAATAATGGATTGTTAGACATGTACGCTACTACAAATGTTGAAGTCAAAGAAACTTTTAAAAAAAATCGGAAAACAATCTTATCGTCTTGTATGTAGTACGTTTTAGATGTAGGGTAAGACAAAACAGATTCGAACCGTCATTGATTTACGGGGCGACAATTTACTTTAAAGTTTCAACCGTTTTAATCGTTTAAATATAAATGTACTGTTAATCTAGGTTCAATCACTTTTTGTACCGCCTTAGGGCATAGAATGAAACTGTTCACACGTTAATCGTTTAGTCAACATACTAACCTAACGGAAAGATTGATCAGTCGTTATTTGAATGGTGTGTTCCTTTTGCGCGTATTAAAGCCATTAGATCTCCCTTTATGACTTAAACCACAGACAGAACGCATGCAATCTCCGGTGTGTGCATGTCATCCGTTCACAATTTCAAAGTGATGCAATGCGGATACCTCACATACGTGTGGTTATAAAGCGAAACATTTTGTAAGAGTAGGTATGACATAAAGCCCACGCATATACAATATCAAATCCGTATTGAACACTTGCCAATTGCAGGTGTTTATAAATTGTGGATATTTCATTTTTTTAAATACCACATAAATGACTAATTGATGTTGTTTAGTGGGGTATGTCATGGGGTTTATTTATCGTATTTCTATGTTATTACTAAGTTGATGATTAAACTGCACTGATTGCCCTCCATCGTTTTTGACAATATTAAATTACCTTATAAAATACAAATATAGGTATTGTAAAACTCCATAAACATTATCATGAGAGAAATTCACGTTACCATTCGTTAAACGTTTAGTTATGGCAAATTAAATCATTGACTTATAAATAAATTACAACACATACAACCAAAACTAAACATTACAGGCCCGTATCCAGGATTTTTAGACTGGGGGCCCAAAGGGGAGGGTGCGGGAGGGGTTTCCACTCCCTAATAGATTGTTTTTATTTGGCTCTGTTCAAGGTGAATTTTAATGCGTATAAAAACCTTATTTTGTGATATAAAGTCATGGTATATTACAAGTAAATCAACATCTTTCTGAAGTCTAAAGATTTCAGAAATGTAAGATGTTTGATGAAGAAGGAAAAGCAACCTTTGACAACCAAAAACCTTTATTAAGACATGTAACATAAAGTATGACACTAGAGAAGGTTTGATTTCAAAGATAAAATACAATTATGGTTATATGTCAGTAACTGACATATACCCACCTAGTATGTTCTCTTTGAAATCAAAGCTCCTCTAAAGTTTCAAAGTTAATTCATAATAAAATGGTTGTCATCTACAGAACAGTTTTCACCATATAGATCATAACAATCGTCTATAATTCTGACATCAGGTCAGGAAGTGCCATCTTCCAAGGATTTTTCCTCGCAAATTCTCTGACAACCTGCTTTATGTCGATGTCAATATCCCTGTGAATGGAGAGTAGGCACAATGAAGACAGTCGATCTTGGCCCATACTTGATCTCAATTTTGATTTCACTAACCCTAAAAGCACTCATGCTCCTCTCACATTCACATGATGTTACAGGGAAGACACATGATATTTCTAACATAGTTCGCACATTTGGATATAACTGTACATCACAGTATTTTAGGGAGTCCTGCAGATTAGTCGGGCGGTCACTAATACCTCTCTACTTTGCCTGCCACATGTGCAGCTCTGACGGTAGACTCTAAGGGGAGGGCAGGTCCTCTTTAAACCAGTCGAAGTCACTAGCTGTGATGGTTGTTTGACAGTTGCACAGATTGTCCGGAATCACTTTTAAACCCATTGCAGCTTTTGAATGCAGTTCGCTAGATCTTGTGTTCATCTCACTGAGGAATGTATCTACAAATTGAATTGTCAGGTTCCGTTTGTGATAGTCCTCTGGTCTACCTGCCTATATGTTGTCCCGTTTTGTCTGCCGACCACAGGTTCTTGGCTTTGATGGTTGTACATTAAGTTTTGCAGCAATAGTTGTTGCTTCGCTGAACCATAGCTGGTGGTAGGTGTCAATGTTGGTACGGATATCTTGGATGGCATCTTGCACAACACTGACCTCTAACATTGCCTTCACAACGTCCAAAGATCGGCCTTGGGGAAGAACTGTAAGGTTCTTTATGTAGCTCAGACATCGAGTCACAATCACAAGTACAACAATGAATTGGCATTCCGTGATTGCCATCAGAAAGCCAGAGATTTTTGCAAAGGTGGTTGACCTTGTTTCTGCCTCCAACAACTCAGACATCGCGTCCACCATAGCCGGTAGGAAGTCTATGAAAATATCAAGAGCATCATGCCGCTCTATCCATCGAGTTTGACACAGAGACTTGACTTTCTGCCGTTTGTCTTCGGTGTCCTCCAGGGCAGAGCGGCATTCCCCCAGACAAGTGTGTCGCTTTGGGGAGTAGTTGCAGAACACAGCGATCTGGAAATATAGGAACATATGATCCCACTGACACAAACAAGTACTATTTCGTTTTGGTAGTGTAGAAATCATTGTGCGATAAGGAGAAATTGCTCATTTTTTAAATATATACTGGTATTTCATGTTCAAATTAATTGAGCGAGAAGTTATGTTGAAACAAGGCTTGTCACCATAGGATGACATATTTTTCAAAACATAAACGCAAAACCTTTACGCAAAGTGTGACGGACAGACAGACAGACAAGACAGACGGACAGTGCGATCACTATATGCCCACCTTTGGGCGCATAAAAAAAATCTTCATTTACATAATAACGCCTTTTAAATCTTAATTAGGTATTTAGTCCCATGAAAAATCTTTAACTCACCCTGTCAGAAGTTAATTGGCAATAATTGTCACCATTAAGGGATAAAAAAAGAACACCAACAATAGAAGAAAATGGAGCAAAGAAACTTGCCGTTTTAAATTAGTGACGATTATCCATATCACATCTCTTATTGCTTCCAACATTATTTGTTTTTCACAATTATTCACGTCAGTAATGATCACAACTACGACCTTCTGTATCAGTTCCATCCTTTCGCTGTTTCTCTTTCCTCGGCCAATCAAAAGACGTGTTACACCANTTAGGTAAATATGCTTTTTATACATCTTTTCTATTGATGTCTGTCGGTTGTATTATTGTATTTATTTTGTTATAATAGTTGTATTTTTATATTAATTCTGTTTGTCTTTTACCGTCGGAACACATTATTTGACATATAATTGAAATAACTTCTTATTATAAGAAGTCATTCTTTGCATATGATTCATGCTGATAACATGTATGCTTATGATGCTAAATCATAAATGTAATATATTAAGAAACTTCAACGTGTTGGTCCAAAGGAAGAACCCTAAACGCCCTTCCGGCAACATTTTTATCGGGTTGATGGTCTTTGGAAGACCGCCGACGCTCAACAATCACAAAAGGCAACAGATCGTTCCGGTTCGTACCGGTTCTTGATCCGGGATGATCCGGGGCGATCCGGTATTGCCCTGTCCAACCGTGCTTATATGTGACTGGGGCATATGATAATTATTCCGAATATAATTAATTCTGTGTTTAAATATAATTTTAAAGTTGTTTGTAATTGCTTCCTTGATAAAACCATCAAAACCTCAATATGTTTAACAAAATGAAACGTACAGATACATTTTACGGCTGAACGTTATCGCCAATATCAGAAACAATTCCGTGACGACGCCTCGAATGTCCATGTATGTCATCTCAATTGACATGCGGAAACGACAATCACCAGCTGAGCGAAAGCAAATTATACTAATTTTCTTCACGGTATACTTCATGGCAGTTAAAACCGGTATTTTATGTTTGTTACTTCTAGTTTTGTCGGGCCATTCACTGTGTGACTTTAAAATTGAAGTGTTACGTTTAAAACGCGCTTCCACGAAAAGAGGGGATAGTAGTTGAGATATATAGTTCAGTTTAAGTTTTATTTTTCAGAAAATCTATTAATAATAACAGATTTACGTCCACCTGTACCGCACTTACAAATAATGGACTGAAAGAAATTAACGCTACTACGAATGTTGAGTCAAATAAAATTATTTTCGGAAGAAACGTACTACCTATATGTAGAATGTGTTTGGATATAGGGTAGGGCATATCAGAGCCGCCCTGTCTTATTAACATCTGTAAACAAATGTTAGCTCTGGGATAAAGTTGCAGCAAGTTCGATGCTTTTTATGAAAACAGGAATTATCAAAAAGCACCAAATACTGATGCGGCTTAAACCTTTAAGTAAAAAATATACTAATTAATTAATTGGACGGTGTTTTCAAAATTACACTGACAGATCATTTAATCACTCTTCAATGGGTAACACAGTATCTAGTGTATGGGGTGGATTGTGTTTTCAATAGTTTAAGTTTAGTTTAGTTCATTTCAACATACATTAGCCTTTAAACCCATGAGTACACACATATTACAACACAATATATTCACAGATGGTCAATGAAAATATAGCCGACAGATGCATGTTTTCTATACCCGGAAGTTAATTCATTTCACTGACAATAATCCATTCTCATATGCACTTCAAGGGACCCCATTCCTAAATTAATGTGTGTGTGTTTTTCTCATTAAGACATACACACGGTTGATTCATTAAATCTTTAGACCTCAATTTGACTTGATGATTTTACAGTGTAGAAACCATACACTATGAAATTCGATATCGAATGTGCGTGCTTTAAACATTACCCAAGTCATTTATATTCGCCATGTTATCGGTATTTAAGGTATGAACTTAGACAAAATGTAGGATTGTTTAATTATTTGTGTTCTACACTTTGAACCTATTGTGAAACGTGACCCTGCAAAACGCAATTGAACGGTAAGAGAACAAAAAGAGGTCACACTCGTTGTTCTTATAATTTAAGTGTTCAAAAATACTGATCATTGCGTCTAAGTACATTATTTGCTTTGCCGAAACTATGTAACATGTACACAAAGCGGAAAAGAATGCGAAATTTGACCGTATTTAAATTGAGTTGTTGCCAATGTCGCAAAACAACAAACTTAATTTAAAGGATAGTATTCCATGAATGTGACGTTCTGTTTTCAGTAATCGTGAAAAGGATCACGCGATATTACGAATTGTATTGTTAAAATCAGTACATATATATTGACAGTGAACATTCTTCCACGAATGACTATATTTAGTTGTTTGAAAAGAAGCATATGCTTTTTTATACATGGTAGCATTGACTTTAAGTCGAAACAGATTAAACTGTGACAGTTGGTCCACAAGCGAAATCAAAGTTGATGAAACGTGCCAATTTGTGAATATACGACGATGAAAGTGACCCGTTGCTATAAATCTGACAGTCCTTTGTGCAAAACTGCGTGTCAATGGGAGAATAGTGTAACGATTTTGTTTTAAATGAGAAATGACAGAAACCGGCATTGTGGGACGTTTCTCATTTGAACACAAATTAAAAGCAATTATCAGTTTGTATACAAGTTGCTAGTGCATATACATAATATAATTCGAGTATGCCACTGACATATTGAATATGAACTTTTATTTATGCGTATTACTTTAATAAACATGTTACTTCAGTTCTATTCTTGATATGATTATTATATTATTTTGGGTTGGCCTTGTTAATGGATGAAACGTAATAACACCTGTGATGGGTTACACGGTGCGAATTGCTTTCAAATTGATATTGTAAAGGCATGAACACGTATACAATGGGTTACACAATACGATCTCGCAATTTGCATTATTCAATACAAACGCATTCTTCACAAGATCTCTCTGTGGATTTCTTACATTTAAAGAATGTTGTTAATGTACGCCCTTGGCTTTAGATTTCAAATTAAATACTAGAAAAACGCTTCTTGTATAGCTTTCTTTGCAATCTTTCTGTGGTTAAAAAAACGTAAATACTAACGATTACACATGTAGGTCAATGATATGCATTATATACAAAACTTTTATCTTGGTTGGTATGTATCGTCACAAATGTACATGTTTAATAGAAAAAAAATGTTTTACAAAAAAATATTGTGATTTTGAATTAAGCATCCAGTAGTTTACGTGTGATTGTAAATATGAGCATTATTTTCCCAAGTTATTGCGTTATAACAAAAAGAATGCAGTGAGACTGTTAAGAGTGCACGTTAGCGACTTTCAAAATGTCACTACCCAGTAAAATTGCAACCGAGTCAATAAAGCCATTAAGTGATTATTGCACAGTATGCCTGTCACAATAACTTAATTAAAACTCGCACCTAACTGTTGATATATAGTGACACAGTACAATGAGAACCTCTCATTTGTTGGGTGTGTGGTTCCTTCTATGTAACATTCTTATGCCTGAATGAATTTTCAAATAATACATTTAAAAATTCGCCATGACTAGTAAATTTGTCACGTACTACTCCTATGAACTTAAGTCGAATGTCAATATTTTCAGTTGCATTTGTCAATGCCTAGAATGGTTAAAATCTTACTCCAGAGAATAATTCAATGACAATACAAAATGTTGCCCCTATCAAATAAAGACCGGGTATTAGAATTATTTTCCTTTTTTGTGTACATGGGAAACATCTATCAGAAACATTTTTACGGTTAAGGTTGTTACGTGTAAAAAACATTCACAAACATAATGTCTCTGGTGAACACAATTCCACTTACCTCCATTTTTGATGTGATAGCGTACGTACTTTTAGAGTGATATCAATAATAAGACTACTTAACGACACGCGGTAAAGCATTGAATTACGGGGGGAAATTAACATTCAAGTTTTAACTGCAGAGTTTGTTTTATAGAAATGGCCTGTTAATTCAGTTTAAACCACTTTGTGTACGCCGTTAGGACAAAAACATGCGTCAATTGTTCATTCAAAAGACTAACTGAACAGTCGTTGTTTGAGTGGTGTGTTCCTTTTGTGCGTATTCAAGCGATTAGAGTCTTTCCAGTATGACTCAAACTACAGAACAGAACGCGAGATCTTAGGTGTGTACAGGTCATCCATATACAGTTTCGGATTTCCCACAGACTTGTGGAAATTTAGCGAAACATTTTGTAGGTATGACACATACCACACGCATGTTAACTATCAAAGCGTTTTGAACACTCGCCAATTTAAAATATGAAATAATTGTGGTTATTGCGTTGCTTTTATATAACACATTAATGACCCATCGAGGCTGTTAAGTATGCTATTTCCTAGGGTTTACGTTATGTCACTATTAATTGATGATTACACTATACTGATTGCTGAACATCATTTGAAAATATAACATTACATAACACACTACAAATATTGGTATTGTTAAACTTCAGAAACATTATAACGAGAGTAATTCGTGTTACCATTAGCTGAACGTATTGCTTATGCAAGATACCGATTGAACTTTCCATATATTACAATACATTCCACTTACACTAATCAAAAAAAATGTCAAAGCTTGGGTCACCGACTTTAACGGTAGATAAACGAAGGGTTCTATTTCGGGTTGAAGGCCAATCACAAACCACAGAAGTACAGTTATTGAAACTTTTCGATTAGATGCAATTACCATATTTCATAAGCCATTAAGTAAATAGCAATTATTTTAACGATATACTCAATAGCTTCTATATTATTTTAAATGAGTCTATTACTCTACAAAGTGTATCTATGAAATATTTTATTTTCATTTAAATTTATATCATTTTTAGATTATAATTTCATAAAGAAACAAGGTCGTGTGAATTAAATGCTCAGTATTGCACACAAATCTAAAAAGTACATCAATGACATCCCTACCTTGTACAATGTATTGGCCCTTCAATCGATTCATTCGGCTCCTCTTCTGCGGTGTCGCACACATTATTTAAATACGTGTGGCATCAGACATCACATGTGTATTTTTCTTGATCTGAATTGGGGTCTGCGTCATGTGTCTAGGCTGTTTTCGACTGCGCCATACTTGTTTTGAATAAATCAGCATCCCTCTTCTAAGGCTTCAATGGTAGACGACAGACACCTCTTGCTACTTTCTAGTACCGACTATCATTTGCATAACAAAGACCTGGACTGAATTTGACTCCGAGAAACCTGAGGAGTGGTTACTGGTACAACATCTCGTCATCTTTTTATTGTGTTTAATGATGTGTGCAATCGAACTTCACAATACGCATAGTTCACATGAAACAGTTATTAAAATAATTAAAATGCACTACCAGTATTGCATAACAATTATTACAGTTTTGTAGTCACATACTGATATGAGTACGTAATATGGACAACAGTTTCATACGTGAATGCAAACATACGATTGTACGTAGAAACCGAGTTTAGTAATACAACTATTTTAATCACGTTCGTTTAGTGCACTCAAGCTTCATCAGAAGAAGACGTATTCAATTCATATTGTCAATTTTATCAGCAAGTTGTTTGTATAACAGCGTACACAATTCGGATTTGTTATTCAAGCGCAAAATACACTTTCCTTTGTGAGACCACAGGAACGCAGAATTTTCTAAAGGTTGCGCTCTTAATTATCGGCGCAACTATCAGACATCAAAACTGTGTTACCAAATAGCTGTTTAAAGAAACTTCCTAAACAATCCTGATATCTTACAAGTTGGCGGCGTCATGTGTTTGACCCCAATTTGCCATTGAATGGTGGGCTAAACACAGGCGAGAATTCATTCACCTGTTGCAGACCGCTATTTTTATGAATTAGTTTCTATTCAACGTTAGCGACATTAAGTGAGCAGTAATGCAGTCTGTTGGAAAGATCGTAACTGATAGACATAGTTTAAATACTGCACTTGGTAATTGGTCGTGGTTTAAAGTTGCGTTAGCAGTACGTGAACAAAAATATTACTTATTAAATGCAGTCCGTCATAAACCATTGTTTGTTTGTTTTTCGAAAAAGCAAACTATGCAACATCCACCATTTATTCATATGCACATCGGGACGTGAGTACACGAGGAAATTGACCGATTGTTTATGTCATTAACATGTCTAAAGAATAATCAATAGAAACTTGCGATTTATTTAATTGTTTAAACACGCTCTGAGCAATTGTTTTAATGAACATGTTAACAGAATGTTGCATCTTGTTTTAATTGGTCATTAAATGTTTTTAATTTATAAATTTAAACATTGGAAGTAAAGAGCTCCAGTAACAAAACAATTGAATTTAAGAAAATAATTAAAAATAATCCGACCTTACCTCGAACAACTGCATTCGGATTAAATAACAATATCCTTAATAACTCGGGCATCTGCGTTATAGACACGCACTTTATACATGACAAATGCTATCTAATTATTGTTACAAAATGTAACGAAAGCAGCAGAAACTCTCAAAATTAATCAAGTGTTTCGCGTGTGTAACGCTTTATAGTTTATCAATTTCTTATACATTACTCATTAACGAAAATGTATTTTATTTTCAGTGTGAGTCAACGTCATTTGTGTTATTTTACGTAAGATCACAATGTTCTTTTATCTTATGAATTTGGGATAATCTGTTAACGAGTCTCTCCTTTAAAACCTAGTGTTCTGTATTCTTATTCTGCATGCAAGAGGTCGCTTTAACTTTTGACTTAAGCAGGTAGAAGCGGTAATTGACTGGAGTTACTTTACTTTATTACGCTTAACTCCATTCATGGTATTATTGTACACTGGCACGGAGATCTCATTTTAGTAATTTCTGAATGTCTGGATTTAAGGCTAAACATTTGTTTCAATGGCGTTTGTTTAGTTTAAATGTTTTAAGGAAAACTACTTTTGTGAAGGCAATAAGGGAAGATGCGACTAATAGCATCTAGCAAGACAAGAGGAAAAACAATAAATAAGCCCTTGGTTGTTGTCCACTATTAATGTACTGCCACTTTAGAAGCCGCAAAAGAACCATAGAGCACCACACGATCCACATATCATTTTCGATAAGAGATATCCGACCTGAAATTCTTGGCCTTAAAACGAGCCATATTATATCCATACATCTTTGCGTGATAACCCGACAATTTTCAAGTGCGATGCATATAATCTTCATCTATAATTACATGTAATGCAAATGTGTTCATTCTTTGTGAAACATTACCCTTTCAAGTTACGGACACTATAACGTCACCGGTCCAGCCAACCCGTGGTATAAACACGGACATCCACAGAATCAGAGTACAGCTGAATTGAGGATTAAAACTGTTTGAACCAAGACGGACAACAATGCCCGCTGAATAACGTACTTAACCGAACATGCAGCTGAATTTCGTTGATTCTGTAGTACGTATATCAGTACGCTTAGAAAAAGAAAAGATCTTTATACATCTTTAGAATTCCGCTTCATTCAAATACTTGTTTATGTTCTCATATTCATACATATGGGCGCATCATTTTATTTCGGCCATTTCTCTTTATAACATATCGTAAGTTAAGGGACGGAATCCAGAATCCTTATTTATCATGGAAAGACAAAAGTACACCCTTCTGAAAGTCAACGCGACATCTTTTTATACGCAAACAGGTGACGAGACGTTATCCAACATTATTATTTAGTACTTTAAATAATATGTTCGTGTTAATGATTCCCCTTATGCATGCGTATATGGTAAAAAAAAACATGAACAAAAAGCAAATAAGAAATCTTAACATCTGGGTGCATTGTTTACAAACCAATCTGAATTCTTGACGATTAAAACCAAATAATCCTAAAGCTTAATTAGTGAGCGGAGCCTTTCGGATTATTCAATCAAAACAACTTAAACAGGTTTGATCAAAAACGCTCATTTGATATTGAAACATATTTGTAAAGTATCTGAAATATGTATGTTGATTAGCGTTTGGCCGTTTAACATATATGTTTTTTCAAATTAATTTTCATTTTTTGTCTGTGTTTCATCTTATCGGATATAATAAAAAGTATCTAATAGTGAGAAATAATTCAAATAAGCCATCAAACTGACGCAACACCCCGTAATTGATGTGGGTGGTATGCAGCTTACAACTGCGCAATAAATCAAACTTCGCAATATTTGATCTCATTGATACAACTGATTATCATCCATTAACACAAACCAAAAGCAACGACGTTTTAAATATATTTCTTGTTTGTTTTCATTTGAAAAGAAAATAACTCAAAGAGATTGTTGTAAACGTTTGTTTCATAACCTATAAACCTTGTAGCTTTTACTAATAAATCCAATTCAATTGTGCTGAACTACACACATATTTCTGGATCAACACATTCTCCAAATATTTTGCTTGAAATATGGGCCTTCTTTGTTTCTAATTTTGGTTACCAATACTAAAATTCCCGAAGGAATTATTGAGTATTATTCAGTTTCACGAATTTAATCTTTTGCATTATTATTACATTATGCAAGTATTCTTTAGTAAATAAAAACAACAAGTTCAACTTCAAAGTAACAATAATGATTATATTTTATATCACATATACGTCAAATGTTGTTTATCTTACAAAATGACCCAGCATGCAATGAGTGATGAATTCAAAAAAATATATAACACTGATTAATGTTTCATTTCTACAGCTGTATTGTTCTATTATAATAGTTAACCACTCCCAATGTCTACGTGCTAATCGATCGGAAAAAGACAATTCTACACAAATAGGTTTCATGTTTTATCAAAACGTGTGTGGGCTAAATGGTGAAGAACTCTTTCCCATGTATGATGTGGCCATAAAGAAGCTGTATAAAGGTGACCATAGCCGAGAAGCCGTCATATCTTACCACTATATTGATCAATCGTAGCATAAGCCAATATTGAATTGTATACTGGAAGAGTATTGTGAACAGGATTACTTATAGATATGCATTGTTTGTTTCTTTATTTTTTCCGGAATGCCAAAGTAATTGGATTAGAAAGTCGGCTTAAAAATACGATTGCGGACGTTTAAACATTGAAGCTGAGCCAGAATACTAGTAGGTTAAATGATGTTTTTTTGTAATCCGTTACTGAAACACAGCTTAAGACATCAATTGCGTCTATTATAAATATCGAGGAATACAGTTCATTTACCAAATTACATCGATTACTGACATACGTTTGACGGTTTATTCATAATTGCCGCGTGAAAATAACAGACATGTATTTCGGTGAATTATCAACTCGAGAAATGAAAGATGGAGAAAGAACGTTTATTTCTTTATTGCAGAGAGAAGTATTTCATCCGGAGCTCAAATGTTTGACCTCAGGCTTACGTAGTTCGTCAATCGTACAGCAGCTGAAATTGCTCATAGATGAAGCAGATTGCATTCGATGCAGAGACAGAATTCATAACGCTCCTGTCAGTGAAGATACGAAGTTCCCTCTTCTACTTCCGAAGAAACACCATTTCAAAACGCTTGTCATACACCATGCACACAAAACTTTTAAGCACTCTGGTACAAACGCAACAGTTACCTTCCTGAGACAGAAGTTTTGGATTCCGGCCATCCGATAAGTCGTGATATCAGTACTCGGAAGTGCGTGGTCTGTCGACGAGTGTGTGGACCGGCATATCGAGCACCGGATCCAACGCCACTACCTTAAATGCGAGTCGATGACAGCCCACCGTTCACCGTCACAGCGTTGATTTCACTGGCGCATTATTTAATCGAGAATCCTCCAGAAGTGAGAAGAAGGGTTATATTTGCCTCTTCACATGTGCATCAACGCGTGACGTACACCTCGAAGTCGTACCCACTTTGACCGAAGATGCGTTTATGAACGCTTTCCGACGATTCGCGAGCAAAAAGTCCATGCCAAACACCGTTTTGGCTGACAATGCAACTACATTTAAAGCCGCATCCCGTGATCAACAGAATGTAATACAGTCTCCATCCATTCGGAGGAATTTCTCCAACATGGGCATCACATTGAAGTTCATTCCCACAAAGGCACCTTGGTATGGAGGCTGGTGGGAGAGGCGTATCGGTGTTACTAAGTCAGCTGTCAAAAAGTCATTAGGTCGGTCATTCGTCTTCCTAGAAGAGTTACAGACCATAATCGTGGAAAAAGAGGCAATCATTCATGATCGTCCACTGACATATGTGTCTGCAGACATCAACGACGCGGAGTCCATATCCCCCTCTTTCTTGATGTATGGTCGCCGACTGATGTCACTACCCTACGTGAGCGACGACGCCGACAACGCCGGTTGCTCAATCGATAATGCAAATGTAAAACGTCAAGCCCGGAACATCACGCAACGAGTCAGCCATTTCCGGAAACGTTGGCGAGATGAGTATCTAACTTCACTCCGTGACCAGCACCGTAAGACAGGAGCATCGACATCCGGAATTATTCATGTTGAAGACGTTGTCCATATCCATGACGAAGGTCCGCGCTTGAAGTGGAAACTCGAAGTCGTAGAACAGCTGCTTCCGGGTAACGATGGATGTGTACGCAATGCAGTTGTTCGTTCCAGCCAAAAAGTGTCGACGCGCCCAATTACAATACTTTATCCAATTGAGTGCCCATATACAAGTTTTGACTTTGTGATGTGATTTTGATTGCATTGGAAATAATTGAAAAAGAACATGTTCAGAATTTTAATTTCTTAAATGACATTCATGATCAAAAAGCATGATTTAGAAATGACTTTTCTATTTACTTTGCTTGTATTGATAATTTACATAACTATTTGATGATTATTTTCAAACGTTATATTTTTTCTATTTATTACTTTGTGCGGCCCCCAGAATGTTGAGAATATGTAATGGCATTCTTTGCCGCCATTTGGCGCGTTAAAGTCTGCCGTCGATGACGGTGACGTCATTGTAATTGTTATGATTTAAATAAAGTTTAAGACAGGATCAAACCATTACGACGCGTAGTACTTTCCAAGCAACTTTTCTCTCATGTTAGAACTGAAAACAACGGAAACGCGCCAGTCGTTTCGAGTCGCGAAAAGTAAGAACCCAAATGAAACAGGTGCACGTAACAATAAGCATGTGTATTTGTAGCAATTATTGGCTGCAGTCATAGCGACAAAGCATGAGCCAATCTCATGCACGTCGGTCAAATTGTATGTGAGAGCAAGGAACGACAACTCTGCATGGAGATTGAGCATGAGCGCGTGACAAAGACAATAGATCTGTATCGCTGATAAGGTGTTAATCACAACACTAAGCTGGAGAGTGTTGTTGGAGAGTGTCTACTAAAGAAAAACAGACATTGAATTGCAACTTTTTTAACAAACTAAATATTTAACAAGATGTTTGCGTCTTTTTCCTTGATTGAGAACGTAAAAGTTATACCGCACTTTCGGTTTATGACAGCGAATCCGCTTTTATATTTTATCGGGCGTGACGTCATTGACACGTGACAATCTTTGTTTGAAAATACCTCCAAATGAACGTTATACGAACTGTCGGATTAACTGAATGAACGAGTAGCATAGTTAACAACAGTTCTATCGTTGATAAAGTAAAAGATTTAGTTTTTAGTTTAAAGGTAGTTATGAAATAAATCAATTTATAAGACATTATTCTGTATTATTAAATAGAAATTATTTATGTTATAATGTTAGTTGTCGGCAATAAGCCTTTGTTTTACACTGTGTGCGAACGACTGGGTGGGGTAACGACGTAGCATACAACTGACCAACCATATAACAAGTGGTGATCCGAGAATAGCGGTCACTTGTCGACAACGGTCACTTTGGTCATTTCCCGTGACTGACCGCTGTTCTCAGTTTTGATTGTAAAGCATTTAGTCAAAAAGACCTGTATACATAATTATTATTATGATTATTTGTGTATAATGTATTACCTAAATTTGACTTCTCGCTATCTTGAAGATTCGTCGTTGTTGTTTTTTATGTTATCATTGTAACATTGCTAAATAGATTCTTACTGCTGTAATCCAATTGTCCTAGACGTTTTCATGTATTGATACTTTATTTAAAAACTTATAAAATTGTATGCGGGTCACATGTTAATGCTTTTATATTATGTTACTATGTTTTGAACATGTATACTCATTTACTGTATGTATATAGTATAATGCATAAATCTAAACCTTAACCTATAACTCGGAATCAACTATAAAGTCATCATTTTGGTAAAATAGAATCAGATTAAACAAAACAAACAATTTTACATCAAGATATTATATATTTCAGACACACAAAGCAACAAAAAGAGCAAAACAACATATCTTAAAAATATTAAGCGCACATGCTCATGAAGTATTTATTAACATATCAAACGTCAAACATCATAAATATATAAATTAACGCTAAAAAATGCAGTGTCGTAACGATTCTATTTCATTTTTATGTTTAAAATTTGGACGTAGAGGTATGATAAAACAGAGAAAAAAAAGGGTTACTGTCCTATCGTTGTGTAAAATATAAGGATCGGCACGAATTAGGCAGCTGCTCGACAAGTCTCGTCGTTCGTTCACTCTCAGCCAACATATATTACACACCGAAGGACAGTAACCTGGTATACACTATCTTGACACACCATGCAAACGATAAAAAAATAAGTTTAGCTGCGTGTGTTAGTATTTTACATGCACTTTAGTATCGATTAATATGACATAATGTTAAATATTTTATTTTTATCAATGTATCTGACATCATTCGCCCAATTTCTATAAATGGAATGGACGTCATTGTAATATGTTATATTAAAGTTAGATGACGCCATTGATAAGCGCCGTTAAATACAAGTCGTAGAAAGATGGCGGAGTATAGTTAATATTGTTCTCATGCCTTTACTTTAAAAATACAGATTAATACAAAATAAGTGTAAGAATAGACAAAAACAAATATAGGATAGTTTGTTGTCGGAAATGCTAGGATTACACTTGTATTTCTGCTGAGGTTGGAAAAATTGGGCTCGGTAAACCTCTAACATGGGTACTAGCGGCCATCATATCTTAACCAAAGCAATCTATACTGCCACATAGTTCAAGAATCGATTCAATGCGCAACAAAAGTGTTATTCTTAATCATAGTGACATCATTTTTATGCCCCCGCCTTCAGTGAGGAGGCATATAACTTTTGTTGCGCGTTACATAACATATCAACCAGAATGTAAGCTTGCGCAGCTTCAGATTTCTGTGTTAATGTTGTCGAGACACAAAAGAGCAATTGTATTTTTTAAGTAAAAATACGAATTTGTATAAAATGTTTCGCGCGTAATTCAAACGAGTCGTTGACAGAGGGATTGATTTTACAAACATACTAACCAGCATGTGAAGGTGCGCTTCTCAATAGTTTGGCTCGGATATTTTTGACAAAACCAAAGATGATGATCATTTTATGAAAACAGGAAATTATTTTACTTAAACCGTGCTTTAATCAAAAGTATTGCTTTAAAAGGGATTAAATTTAACAAAAATAATTATGTAACATAACGGGAGTGGTGGCCCTTTCTAAGCAAAACAAATATTAAAGGTATTTAATAAATAAATTGCTAAATTCATATTTATAAAATAAAACATATATTGTCAAAATATTGCGTTGTTTGTCAGCAATTTCTGTTTCTGGTTATTTTGCACACGTTTGAAAATGACATCATTTAACGAAGAGAAATGTATGGTGTCCAATTATTGTCATATAAAAAGCTTTATTAAGTTTTCCAATTGTTATGACAGTTCTATAAATCATGATAACAATGTGAAAAATACTCAACAACATTCATTTTCTAATGCAAATCGAGCCCAAACATTGTGAGATCAAAAATATATATATAAAAATTACACCATAAGTCTAAATATCTGTTTGTCTCATGTCATCGTATTTGGCTATTTTAAGACACCATATAATACTGCGCGTGAGTGGAACCTTGGTCTAGACTAGTGTTAACTAAGGGTCGCAGGTAGGTACACTTCTCGCCTTTTTTATGTAAATGACATATTTGAATTGTTATTTGTTGTGTTTTCAAATGGCCGTTTTACGAAAAGATAAAAACAAAGCATCACATTAAGGTGATGCATCCGTAAAAATAATCATTTCAAACCTACATTATTTTACTATTTTCATCATGTGTATCGTGTAAGAGATTTCCACACATATAGTATGCACTTTTGGCGTAAAATTAAAAAGTTTTTAGATTTTAAGTGATCCAGATACCGGTTTGCCTCTTTGATATAAATTAGTTGAATATGGGTTCAAATTATCGAAAAATTAGCGACATTAGAAAAACAATTAAACAATATCACTGTTGATGATGAAAACATTATAAAATCAATAAGAGAAACACAATTAGAATATGACAATATTATAGAAGAGAAAATAAATGGCATGTTAATTCGAGCAAGGGCTATACACATTGAACAAAATAATACAAATTCTAAGTACTTTGCAAATTTAGAAAAACGACATTATGAAAGTAAACCCATACACAAACTGAAAATAAACAACAAAGAAATCAGAGACACAAAAACTATATAAGACGAACAGAGTCAATTTTACTCAAACCTTTACAGTAAAAAAAACACACATTTAAAGTACAACAATAGTAATACATCAACTTTTTTTGAAACACACATACAACAACTCACAGAAACTGAGAAATAATCATGTGAAGGCTTATTAAATGAATACGAGTGCTTTAAAAGAAATGGATTATAACAACAGTCCTGGTTCAGATGGATTATCAGCAGAATTTTACAAAGTGTTTTGGGAAGTCATAAAAATATATTACCTGAATTCTATTAACCACTCATATGTAAGTGGAAATTTAACCAAACTTCAGAAACAAAGCATCCGCACACTCATTCCAAAAGCCAGGTAAAGATTAAGAGTCACTGAACAATTGGAGACCCTTAAGCTTATTAAATACTGATTACAAAATTGCAATAAAAGCAATGGCTAACAAAATCTAAAAAGTTATATCGTCAATAATAGCGTCAAGACAAACTGGATTCATGAAATGTCGTTATATAGGTGAAAACATAAGGACAATGTTTGAAACAATCCACTATTTAAACAATAAAAACAAACCATGCTTGCTCCTTTTTGCAGACTATGAAAAAGCCTTTGATAGTTTAGACCACGACTTTATGGTTAAATGTCTTGTAAAATATCATTTGGGCCTGAGCTGATACAATGGATAAACCTTTTTTACAACGACATAAATACTATTATAATCAATAATGGTCACTTTTCTGAGCCAATAGCCATACAACGTGGTGTAAAACAAGGTTGTCCCTTGTCAACAACCCTTTTTATTCTCAGTATCGAAATACGGTGAAATTATATCAAGAAAAATGAAAATATTAAAGGAATTAAAGTAAACCACCTTGACATTAAACAAACCCTTTTTGCAGATGACACAACATACTTCATTGATGGAACAATTAACTCATTCACTGCTTTAATAAACGCAATACAAGATTTTATTGAAATATTCGGCTTAAAACTAAATACCCAAAAATCAACAGTATTGCGTGTTGGTTCACTAAAACATTCACTAATTACATTTAAGCAGTACACAAACTTTATCTGGACCTCTGATGGAGCTTACACGCTTGGATTCTCTTTCACAAATGACGAAAATGTCGATATGGCAAAAACAAAATCAACCAAAATTACAAGAATTTACAAAATGATTAAAACAATGGAAACACAGAAAATTAACAATAATGGGAAAAGTCACTGTTGTCAAAACATTTGCGCTGCCCAAAATAATGTACTACCTGACAATGCTTCACAACCCCAAAAAGCACACAATACAAACAATTATTAAAAATATTTTCCAATTAATGTTGAATGGAAAACCTGAAAAAAACCTGTGCGGACTGCACAGGCTAATATGGGATCACAATTTACGCACATGCATTATTCCCAGTTTTCTTAGAACACGACCCATATTGTCAACATGGAAACATATACACTCCTTTTCCTACAGCTATGACATTCAAAAACATATTCAGTCTGCCATAAGGCCAGCCTCGATAATAAAAAACGTGCGATGATGATACATTCAGAATTAAGTATACACACATTTTATGCAGACGCGCGTCATGTGTTCTAAATACAGCTAGGAACAAAGCTTTATTAAGTCAATTCTAGCTCAAAATTCTCGATTTCCAATGTGTAATTTTTTTTTAAAAACAAGTTCAAAAATTGGTTATGTTGTCATATCCGTATCATTTTAAACATATACATATTTTACGTTGATTAAAATAAGCCAAATACACTTTTAATTGTCAGATTCCAATAAATGATATAAAATAAAACATAACTACATATACAATATAAAAAAGTTAGAAAGAAAGGAGCTTGTGTTCGCGCGCTTGTTTATCCCACAACACCAGCAACGAAAGTGCATTTTCAGTTTTGCATTATTGTAACATCCAATCGACATGGCTTCGTGGCATGTTTCATCCATGTAACAGGATTATACTGTTTGAATAATTCGACCGTCCCAAAGTTTTTACTATACTTGTACGTGCATTTATACCTAAAATAAAACCAAAGCAACACATGCACGTAGTTTTCTGATAAAATTATGAAGCTGCAAGTCAATACCAATGTTGTGTGTAATAAATAGAAATATCAGCATTAAAACGTAATTGAACTTGGTCAATACTTATATAAATACCTGAATAATTTTAAGTATTCTGAAGATGACGTCGACGCATTTAGTCAGTAGTTTATATGTGCTATTAAGGATGTCTTCGTCTTCTTTCAATTTCGCTAAACAAAGACAAAAGTATTATTTTTTAAACAGGATACATATACATTTGAAGTTCACATCCATCAATCATGACATAATATTCACCAATTAAATAATGGAACATAATACAAATATCGTTGTTTTATTTAAAAGTCTATGGGCAATGGAAAGCCGATGGAAGTTTGGCGGAACATGGTAGATGCAGATCTATTTATATTTCCTCGTTATAGAAAATGCTTGTATCATTCATGTTTTCGGCTTTAAAACGCCCTTGTTTGTTATGGGTCCACCCAAATACTCATTATCATTGTTTATATACCGATAAAGTATGATAATTAAAGAATAAATTTAGACACACTCACTTAACGAGCCTTTAAAAGCTGTTATTTTTGTTCTTCCCTTTTCCATGTTTAGCTTCAAAACTGTAACTCTCTCCTCCAAAGCCGTTATTTCAATATTTAGTTTTCTTGCTGCTCCACGTTTTCTGTTCGCGTCTATGCGGCACTCTTCGGCAGTTACTAAATTGTAGGCTGCCATCGGACCTGCAGCGACGCTGACAACCAAACTTAACCCGCCTAAAATATACATAAAAATATTATTTTATTTTCATTGAAAGAGTTTTGGCTCCACATAGAATAACCTCTTGTGTATCTTATACAATTGACAAATATAAAATTGCATGTATAATGCCTAAGATAAATCTTTAGCTATTTACATTTACATACTGAATTATAGAAGACAATTGCATCGTATTGTATTTCGTTTATTATTTGTATTAATAAAACTTTAAATGCAATACAGCATAACACCATGATTAAAATTATAAGAATGCAACATTATAGCACATCTGTAGTACTTATAATACTATATTTATTGACAATTGATATAACCAGAGAGAGTAAAGGGATAACTGTAACATTGTACATGAATAAGAGAAGAAGTTTGAACATGCAGATTGTCAAACTATTGACATGATGAGATATTCATAGTTTGGTTCTTGGCTCAAACGCACTCAGGTTTTATTAATATGTCAAGGTGCTAATATAAGCTACACTATTTGAAGAAAACAACTGCTTACTAAATACATAAGGAATTCATCAGTATATAGTTGACCTATTATTTTACCATGTATTGTCATTTGACGAATTTCAAGGTTGTCATCATGAACCATTCTCTTATAAACATTCATGTTGAGTATCCCTAGGTTATTTAAGTACAGTTTAAACTGAACACTGTTGACCATACTAGGTACCAATTCATTGGGTTTCTTTTTTAACTAGTAAAATCATCTGTCTTAACTCTAAGCCTGAATAGAATATGTTTAAAAGAGTCATTTTATAACTATATCTTGTAATGATATGATACTGCGATTTTTAAATAAGTATGCCTCCGATATTTGTATGATGGTCTAAACTGTTAACGTTACATATGTATGGTTTTATTTTGTATTGTTTGTGATTAAAATTAATACGACACATAGTCACTTATTGTAATTGTTAGCTGTTTTATTATGCCAAAATCAGTTCAGATAATCTGTGTCCTGCCACCAACCAGGTAGACTTGAGGCTTTGATTAGTAATAATAAGTTGTTGTTGTTTTTCCAGAAATAAACGATTTATTTATAAATTCCATCTTTATGTATTGCTGATTTATTTTTTTTAATTTATGTACCCAATTTATTGCTTATACGCTTAAGACAGGACTTGACAAATTAATTGAGAATTATTAAGAAATAGCTTACTTGGACCCCATTTATTGACAATCTATCAACATGCGAAAAACAGGTATGCAAAGTAAGTAAATAGTTAGCAACACTTTCCGCCTGCTGGCTTTTTAGTGACCTTCCAGTTTGCGCTCAAACCGAAAGCGAATATAAGCTTTCGGCTTCGGTCACTAAAAGGTCAGATGGTTTCAATTAAGATTAACATAGCTAAATGAGAAGCCTCCATTGTTTTTTTTTCTTAAAAACAACAACAGTAAATATAGTTAATAAACAGCGCATTAACTGTTAACAATCGAATGTTTATTATTCGTATACTTATTTTATTAAATATAATACCGGTTACAGGAGCTAAAACCGCCCCGAAGGCTGTAAGTGCTATTCCTAGGCCACCCAGGATACGTTTTCCTGTTTTCTCGTGATCTTTAGCCGCCGCTAATTGTTCAAGATCCCTGGCTTGACTTTCTAGATCAAAAACGTTCTTGCGAAGTTCCTATCGGTTGACAAGAATATTGTTAATAACAAAAAGTACCGGATAAGAAAGCAGAGTAACATATTTCAAGTTGTTCAATGGCAAAGATTACAATGCAATGCATATGCTTAAAAAATAAAAAAATAAACAATGTATGAACTCTATTTAAAGTGTTTTATCATTAATGAATTTCATAATTGAATTTCGTGACACCATCGTATGTTTGTGCATGTGATCAATCAGAAATTAGTATACCATTACCTACCTTCTTTTTTGCTTTACTGCTTTTTACCTCGTCCAAACACCCTTTTAGACGCCTATACAAATATGATATAGCAGTATATGTTTTCATTTGGTCACTTAACGCTTCCATCATTTTTTGCATTACACTCCCCGTGACATTTTTATGGCAATGTAAAAGGTAATCAACGAATTCATTTGTTTCTTTTGCGTTCATTAGAAATTCCTTTTGTCTCAAAATTTGGTCATATTTCGTTTGCATTTCTAACTTAAATGAGGTCACATATTTTAATGCTTCATGAAGCATATTGGTAGTATATTCATTCGTTTGTTTGCCTTTGCACACCAATGTCTTAGACTGTTCTAGTTCCCGCATGATTTCATTAATTTCCTGAAAAAAAACACATTTTTACATTCTTACAACACTCTTTGACCACAATTAGTATAATTTAAAATTAATATACAGAACAAACACATTATACATGTACTGCGTATCTAGTTTTTCCCGATATCCATGAATTATTGAACTTGTATCATTAAATGTACAAGTCATTTTCAGGACCGTCTGTTCAACATTCTGAATATTATTGAAAGTTAAAATATATAATAAATTCACAAATATACAAAACAAAATAAAACAACTGGAAATTCAATAACCCAATCTAACTAGTATTACAATTGTTTTCGTCGACATACCATGCTGTAATGTATACAATAACATTGGTTCCACTATTGTCTTATATATGTTTTTCTCTGATCTCTGGCAAATGATAATGAGACATTCGTCTGTATATTTTTCATTGTATGTTATAGCGTGCAGATGGCTAAAACCTTACCTTATGAACTGCATCTGAAAAACAAACGACATCTAAATATTAAACACAAACAAAGACTAAACAAGAAGCGGTGATACTTCCGCATATCCTCATTCGATCTTCACGGCGCCGGTACTTTATTGGCCGTGAAGACGTATATCTCAATCGATTTTTGCATTGCATTTAATGAGCATTCGATAATGAGATTAATTTACAGACTCAATAACATTAACTTTGCCATACCAAGTTCTAAAACCGCAATTATTTAAAAGCCGTTTGTTCACTTTTTTATTACAGCTAATAAATCATGTTTACTAATAAAAAAAGTTTATACCATTTCTCTATTAAACAACGATGAAACATTCCATAAAACGTGGTTAAAAGGTTGCGTTATGTCATAGCTATATATAACATTTAAAGAATGACCTGATTATTAAAATTGCATGCATTTTTCTGATAAGTAAAAATAATACATAGGGCCATTAAACGCGAATTAGAAAAGCAAAAAAAGCCGAATGTGGCATGATGTCATTGGGGATGGCGCAAACAAATCAAATCTTTACTAACATTATTACAAACAACAATTTGGGTCTAAGTTGTGTGTCTGGAGTATAAACATAAGTACATTTGGTCAAATACAGTAATGCAGAGATCGACAATGTGTAAGGGTTGTCAGTTTTGCTTTACTAAGACTACTTATTTACATAAGCATAGTTTTCACAACGGGGCTTAAATGCAATCCCTTTACATAGGCAAACGGCTATGCTGCATTTCGTGACAGTGATATCTACCTAGATTACCATATCCGCTTTTCGTTTTGTATTGCTTTATGCTGTAATGAGACTAGGTCACATTTTCGACAAATGACAATTTTCTAAGAAAACAAACGAATGCACTTGAACAAGCAAAAAAACACTCCTAACCAAGAAAAATGTCGATTTCATTATGGAAAATCTTCAATCGAAATCAGTAAAAAAAATAACTTTTGTATCGCTTTCGTCAACAAATTGCAAAAAAAAAAACGTGTTTTACGATTATAAAAAGCTGCACCTTAAGGTTCCGTGTTCGAATGCCGGGGGAAGCAAATATGTGTGTGTGTTTCTCTTTCTTGCTAATATGATTATATTAAACTTTTTCAAATATGTTAGTTTCATTTTTACATACATTATGGAAACTTATCAAAACACAAAAATCGGTGGACAAATCGATAAATTTAATGTACAATAATAACGAAACTTTAGATGAACCAACAAGCGATACAATCTTGTTCACACACTCGCTGGTATGTTTTAAATTGCTAAATCTTATGTGGTCTGAATCAACATGTCATTTTGAAATAAATAACGTCCACTGTTATTATAAAAAACAAAAATACTATCTATTGTAATTACAACTGTGTTGCATTTTCTCATAAAATCCTAGCGTGATTTTTGCCTTTTAGTCACAAGTAAAGCATATCTCAATACATCACGACATACTTTACAAAACAAACTTGTGTTCAAGGTTAATCAGATATGCAGGAACTCAATAGTTTACAATTACACTTGCATACCTGTGAAGGAGCTGTCCACGTGAATCGTCGAAGTTGCTTGTATGGCACGCGAATTTCTGAAAATAATTATACTGTTATTGTCTTTCTGCCGTTTCAATATGATTTTTCTATGTTATCAGATATTAAATGATGACATAAAAATAACCTCAAAACCACATACTTACGAGAAAACGTCCTAATACCAAATTGATTGAAAACATTTTTTTTATGTTCACATTCGTTTCAATCAAATAACCTGAATGTGATATCATTTCTACAAAACAAGTTTTGGACACATAAAAAGATACTGTACTTGCAAGCTGCTAGTTGACTAAATTAAAGATTGCGATCAAGCATGTCGTTATGCATTTAATACGTGTACAGTATGCCTCGTATTCAACCTACATTATAAGCACACTGTTTATAGTTCATATTTCAGCAAGTTTTCGTACGCTATAGAAAAACAGTCATGGGCACCGATGTGCACCAATAATACGAAAAATATGTCAGAAAGTCAGACAAATCTGACAACAAAGACAACATCTGACAAACATTTGGGCACTGATGTGAATTTGAAAAGTTCACATGTAACAAGCAAGCGCGTGCGATATATTGATCAATGCAAATGATAAGATTCCGACCTGATTATAAAAGGTGTTTGACATGCCTTCTAATGTAACGCGATGTCGTTCATCCTCGAAATGTGTCGAGAGATCAGTCAGCCTAAAAACGTGTAATGGGCTTTTTTGGGAAACATTTGAATTGATTGTCTAGTTCGTATACATGTATTCTGTATTTTACAGAACCGCACTGTTATCCTTTTAAAACTGCAAACACAATTTTCAAAGCATAATAACTTAACGTCATAAGAGCATTTAAATGAATAATTATATTGTCATTTACAACAAGCAATACCCTGAACTTGTTTGCTTTATCATAGTGGGACAATCACATCGTTTCACAATTCCACACTGAGTCACCAGTATCGGCAAACAACACCTATTGCCCTCATATTTATATTGCATTATGTAATTTTCGTTTGATGTTTACAAAATTAATGAATAAACGTAAACAACCACATAAATAACAAAACGAATATTGCGATTGTAGAACAAATATTGAGCAACCGCCTGGCGATCACCCACACAAACCCACTTACACATGTACCCACTTGCTCCTAGCACAACATTTTTTATCGGTCCGCTAAAAAGACTGAGTGATCATCCCAACTAAACGGATGTGGAAATATGTACAATCAAAAGGGCATTTGTTTAAGTTATACTATATAATCATAACTCTGATGGACTTATACCATTTGTAATAAAATTAGAATTTCCTCAATCCGTTAGCATGTATAAAAACCGCATTCAAATGATTCCCATTGATCCGCTGTGCGAATGTATTCAATATACTGACATAGTTAAACGAACGCTTACTTCCGGAGTGAAAAATAACCTGTGCACACTCAGAGATGCTATAACAAATATGTAATAACTGTACGCATTTTAGAGACGACACATATAAATAATGTTAAGAGCAAGTAAGTGTTTCAAATCCAATCTTATGCTAGCCATTTACTGGACAGTATCATTAATAATTGGACGCAGCAATGCTTTAAATGTGAAGCGCTTCAATACCGATTTACTAAATAGATGTGTGCACCATCATTTGGTTGTTCTTGAGATTTGACCGGTTTCTAAATATCTCTCAATTAAAACATGTTGACCTACACTAGCAATTTAAAAACCATGCTTTTCTTAATGAACGTTCAAAAACAAATGTTGTATTGTCCAATGTCAATCATAAAAATAAAACGAACTATAAACTATTTGGGACATTGACCATTTTTTGATAGAACTAAGTATGTTTGGTTTTACTTTAATATAAACGTCTTCTACTATGTAAGCCAAACCAGCTCGCATATCATAGAAATCAGCTTCACAAAATGAAAGTAAAACATCGATTGCGAGCATTCTCTGTGTAAAATAGTACATGCGTGTGTAGCTGCTGAGAATTGAATGATATCCTCTGGTAAACTTAATTTCGGCTTTTGGGAATAAAATATGAAATGTTATTATCCGTTGCAAAACATAAAATAAAAACATACAGCTCCTCTCGTACTCCCTTCAATTTCTTTTAAAAAATTATTTGTTATTGAAAATTTCAAATCAAATGGTTGTTTAAAATTGTATTACTCTTCTTTTTACATTGGTTTATTTAGTTATTTTATTTTGCTTTTGGGGTAAGGCGGGTAATATCGTGAATTGTTTTTTCGGTAAAGTGAGAACATGTATGTTTCCGCGAGCTCTTTCGCGAGTGAGAAAGTGTCTATGTTCTCACTTACTGCGAAAATACTTCAAGGTATTATCCGTTAAGAAAAAAACATTGACTTTTTATTAATTCAGTTTATTATTCTGTTTATGTTAGTTGTTTTTTTGACGTTTTATACCCGTAAATTTTTCAAACTGATGCGTACTAATTGGGTTAATAGATCAATATTTCAGCACAATTGTTTACACAGATTTTGTAAAAAAGAATTTAAACTTAATTTGTAGAGGCTGCTATTGGCCTATTGACTAGGGCCGCCATGTGTTTGAACCGTCTCGATCCGAACAGAAACAAGGTATACGTTTACAGTGCGCTATAGGTAACACAAGCGCGTACCGGAATTCATTAGATAATTGTGTGTTTGATTATAAGAACCAATGTTAGGGTCCAGGATGCATATTATTTATCAAATAAAGTTAACTGATATGGTTTGGTTTCCAATTAAAGGTACATATGTTACCAATAGGACAAAAGAGCCTTTTTGTCTGCAAATCGTTGTTGTAGTGGTCTAGCCTCACATATTTTACCCTATAGAAAATAAGTTGACTGACAAAGTATAGTAATATTCATGTATGTAAATCGTGTAATTTCAAAATTTCTTTCATTTTCTTTCTACCCATGTATAGTGATATTATGGATTGTCGCTTGGTCATATTCAAAGTTGATATTAAACATGGCATTGCATATAGAACGAAGAAGACATTTATTTGCGCATTTGTAACTTTAAGGCTAAGACACAGTAAACAAAGGTTACAAGGTCACGTTCTAAAAATGAAAACGCTGGTGTGTTTTCTTAAATAAGATGCACACATGGAAAGATACTCCTTAAAATGTAAAACTGTCTTAGATGTACGATTCAAAAGTGTTTTGAACAGGGTTCATAAACGGTATTAATTGGTTTCTTTCTATTCATTCCGAAATGTAAATGTCTGGCTGGAAATTACAATGCCGGATATGTTACCCCTGGGCCAAACATTATTAAACTACACTGGTTTTGGGCATATTGATCTCAACAATAGCTTTAATGCCTGGTGGATTTAATCATTACCCCTAGGCATTGTCTGATGTTCACTTTGGCTCAATACGGCTAAGGAAGATCCAAAGAAATGTGGATGTAAGAAAAAAGTCATTTTAAAAATGTAATATTTACCAATTTATTCGAAGATATAATTAAGATTTGTGAGCACTTATATACTATTTACATATCCAGCTTTGTTTATCTTCACTCAGTTTTGATGATTTACTATGATTACACTAGTCTATGTCTAATTAGTGTCCCCTGAGCCATTTGCATGGCTGGGTAGCACTACAAACATTGATATAACATATTTTCTAATTCAATATACTTAACATTTCATTATTTTAGTTTGATTTGAAATTATATATAATATTAATTATAATATGTACTTTTGGTGTCACTTAAATAAAATATGAAACTTCTATCCTACCTGGATGGAGGTTGCTGAAATTTGTAAATAAATACATCATTTTATACTAATGAAAACATAAAGCAATTAAACATCAGATATTATGAATAAACAAACGCATGTAAAACTCATTTTTAAAATATTTTTTAACAGACTAGTAATAAAGATAATGTCTTTTATATCGTTTAAAATAGACGATTAGAGACATCATGCGTATTTTCAAGGTACCCCACATCCGTTTCCAGGTATACTGTAAAAGAACAATAACAGCAAACAAACATTGTAGTTGTAATGTCTACTTATATCACGACCTCAACAAGCAGTTCAACAATACTCCACAACATATTTAGAGTGTTTTATTAAACTTAAATCTTCTTAACCCTGTAACTTGTAAGTATTATGTATAATGATCTGCAGCCTACATTCATGCACACACGCAACATCGTCTCTCTCCAATGAATAATTAATAAAAGATCACCTTAAGATCGTTTAGTAAAGTTTGAAACAAAAATCGAAAATCAGGTTTAGTGGAGATGCCTTTACAATTAAACGAACAGGTACGGACAAACGGACACCTGTTCGAGCACAACAAGCAAACCACTAAAGCATCAAAATAAATTGCATTCGGCCATTGAAGCTCAAATCACACAAGCTTTATATTATACAAAATTGACAATTCACTTACAAATCTCATTCTCAAGTTTGCGTTTTTTCTTCATTATTTGTATATATTCCTGTTCTAGAACTTTTATTTCTTCTTTTGCTTCTTCTTTCTTGACTCGCTTAAGTTCAGCGGCTTTTCTGTGTTCTTCGGCAAGTTCACGTTTTGATTTTAAACCTATAGAGTACGCTTATGTGTAACAGTTATCATATAGCGAGTGAAAATACAACACTGAACCTAAAACTTGCTTAACTTACTTTATTTAAGTCTTAAAATACATGTATATAAACGCTTATTTTTATTCAACGATTTGTTTTGTACTTCCGCATCGATTATCTCTGTTTAAGCAGGTTTTACATTTTCTGAAAATCGAAGAGGATTGCCTATCAATATTATCACACAAACTGCGTAGCGTCAATCAATATTGAATTGATAAAAAGGGGAAATCTATGTGCTAAAATCATGTTTTTTTTTTTAAACAAGTGCCTACATTATCAGATTTGGTTTACAGAGTTTGTATTAATTAATTTTATATAATTGAAACTTTCGTTAACAGTCGCTTATATTCTTTTATGAATAAACCAAAGCATTACTATTATAGTCTGCTTCGATATACATCTTCAGCCGACTTCGACATTAACCCCCCCCTCCCCCCACCGATCACTGGGATTTAAGTCGTCCGTTTACATATGGCGCACCAGGCAACCACGGCACATTGACTTATTTCCCTCACAGGTACCCATTTATACACCTGGTGGAGAGGAGCAAGCGTGGGATTCATTTTTTTGCTCAGAAAAATCCAGTGCCCCGAGTGGGATTCGAACCAGGGACCTCTCGATCCCTAGACCAGCATCCCACCACTAGACCACTGTCCCCAGTCAGTCGATATTCGCATAAACCTATCAAACATGTTTATCAAACATATCGAATTAAATATGTGCAAATAGTGGCGGTTGTATTAAAATAAAAACAAAATTGTAACAGCTTACAAGAATGTTTTACAACTGGCAAATTTTAAAAAGCGAAAAGATTTAAGATCAATATAATTATAACATAGTACAAAACCGATTAGTCTGTTTTTCGAATATGTTTAATTGTCATATCCGTTAACCAACGAATTGTAAATCGCACCTAAATTGTGTGCTTCAATGCGTCGCAAATTATCGAGTTCACTTCTTTGCGGTTTTGCGAATTAACACTCGACAGAATACAACCTTCGGTTTATTCGAGTAATTGAGTGGTTGTACAATTTGCGATAAAATTTGCGGTTTGTGGTTTGGACAGGATTCGGTTAAGTAAGATTTTGTATGTATACATTTACGGGATGGAAACGAATATTCAGATATTCGAAACCGGTCGATTCGAACATTCGATTTTCAGGACAATAATTGCTTATCTGCAAAAAAAAAGAAAGTTGGTCCAACTACAAGTGGCATAAAGATTTTGTGCGGACGACTGTCGAAATTGCTCAATGGTCTGCTAAACGCTCGCATCAATTAGCGAGATAATTGTTTTGATAATTGGAATACAATAGAGTGTCAGAATCTCTGACAAGTTACGTGCAAGTTTGCGTCCAGCCGAGATGCAGTATGTACTATTCAGTGAAATAACAGATGGAAGTTACAGTGAAACAGCACTTAAATACAACGTGTTTATCCCTAATTGATTTGTATTACAACATTTGCGAGTCGAGTGTCGAAACGGACGTTTATTGATCACATTGATCTGCATCCAACTACATCACGCGTTCCATACAATCGAGTTTGAATAACGTCGTTTAATACTTGTTTCGTGTATGGCAATCAAACTTAATATACTAAACATTTAAATGCAACAACATGATTTATAAAAACAGTTTTTACAAATTAATAGTACAAAAATTGTATATTTGGGAAGGAGGATTAATCATCATTTTACTAACAAAAAATACCTTTATTTTAAAATCTCTATTATTGTTTATAATAAAAACAACTTATGTGGGAACATACATTTAAGAAGGAGGACGCCCCAGAATGTTTTGTTATAAAAACAACAGCTGTTAGAACATTATGTTATGGGTAACAGTAAGATAATCTGAAGTAAACTGAGTGCACGTACATGTAACTGGTGCAAGAACAGTTCCTACTGCAGCTTTTGCTACATTTGCCCAGCCTTTCCTCCTACTTTCGTCAGCTTCGTTGTCGTTTTGTTCTGCATATTCGTCTAGTTGATTTGCCTGTTGATTTAGCTGCGTTATGTGTGCATCTAATTCCTGTAATGAATGAAAATAATTTGAGAAACCTAAATAAAACGTTACCATTGTCAAATTTAATGTCTGTTTACTTTTCAGAACATGCAAATTGAGCTTGATGTTTATTTCTCTGTTAAGGATCTTCAGTGGCGTAACTGTTAATCTTGGACTCGTGAAAAGCATAATACACTTGAATATTTTGATGTGCAAATATTTATGATAAAAGCGAGTGTCAAATTGTTTGTTCATTGCAAATATAGATACTTATTCAATAGCAAAGAATTATTTTAATTTATTTCAATTCCAATTAGCGAATTAGTCTTCAGCAAACATATAATTTAATCACATGCTCTTTATTGTTTGCCGTGCTATAAAATACATTGATTTCCCCAAAAGTAAGTTCGGATGACCTTACCATTAAATACAAGTAAACGTCAATTTAAATAATGGCTGATCTTATCGTTTGTAAGAGTAGTGACGAATACAAACCAGTGCCACGTGTCTTAATATGTTGCAAGCTTTATATTAATTTTATAGAATTTCTTAGAGGATTACTTAAGCAAAGACTTTTATGCTGAATCCAGTATATCACGCTCTACTTCTTTGTGGGATAGAATAACAGTAGTTTCTAAAGTATGAGATTTGTTTTTTAAAAACAAAAGTATCATGCTTTTACATTGAAGTATTAAATACCCATGTATGAAAAAAATAATACTACCTGAATAATATTTTCCTTTTCTATGATCTTGTTCTGTAGATCTTTATGGTGATCATCGACTCTCTGTTTTTCTTCTCTTTTTTCATTCAAACTGACTACGCATTTTTTCACATCCGCGTGTATGTCATTGTATAAAATCTCTGCTTCGTTTTGAATTGATTCCAAGGCGGCTTGTGATTTATGATCTTTAAACCGTTGAACTAAACTTTCTAAGACATTCTAAAAAGAAAACTTCGAATTAAACCTTAATATCACAATTTGTATCCCAATGTGTTAAGAGATGTTATTACAAGACAATATTAATACGTGAATTTAATAAATTCTTTAACACGTTTACACATAATACAAAATGTTCGATGTTGAATGCACAACTGTATGTCTTACCGATTTGTCCTTTTCTGAAAATAAAAAATAGTTATTGAATGTCTTGTTTTTTTTTCTTATTTACATATCGTATGAACTCTTAATAGATATGTAAATTAAAGGTGTGTATTTAGTTACAAAATACTACATTTGTACACTAAATACAACTTCTAAAAGCACACTTTATCAATTGTGATATCAGGGTAACGATTATGTCTTTGTGTGAACTTATATATTTAAAGCGCTTTTTGACACACCATAACGTCGATTCCGGGACAAAAATCCATTATGTTTCCGCCAGAATAGTTTAACACAGCTGCGTGATTGATTCGATTATTTTGGCAAGGACATAAGGTAATAATAGTTGGAAGTCGTTGTAATGAATCGGTCATGAGAAAGTTTACTATAAAAAAGTCAAGACAAGAAAAGCGTTAGATACAGATAGATACAGAGTACATAATCTAGAAAACAATTTAATAAAATATCCTGCCCATTGTCCGTTTGTTCGGGTCTTGTGTTCAACATAAAGCAAATGCAACGAATTGAGTACAGTACTTAGAAAGAGTAACATGCTATATGTTTTTTACACGGTAATTGATTTCTTATTTTTTGCGCATATTTTAGATATTGTGAAACTCTTTTTTACACTTTATGCGTTCACAGATCCGATAATTGAATTGAATGTACGTACTGCACGTCTTACGTAAACTATATTATGATAAATCTCCTCGTAAGAGTAAGTTTAAATACAATGGTATACCCTTTTCTAAATCGACACTATTGCTATACAAACATTATCTTTAGTTTTTTGGAATATTACTAGAACCATAGCGGCCAGTGTGAATTATTCGCGAGTGTTAACAAATATTAATGCATTTTAAGTGTCCTTAGGTTTACAGGCAACATATCGAGATAACACTCAAAGTAAAAACTATATTTGTTATTAGCGTAACAATTACACTGGCATACCTATGAAGGAACTGTCCACACGAATTGTTGAAGTCGATTGGATGGCACGCGAATTTCTAGAAATAATTATAAATTCTTATTTTTCTTTCTGCCGTTTAATTATGATTTATCTATTTTATAAGAAATGATATGATGACAAATAAATTAATACAAACTTATCTCATACTGATTTATCATATAAATAAGGATTTGTCACTTATATTGAAATAACAACATTCGAATGGTAAAATCCTACCTGGATGGAGGTTGCTGAAATTTGTAAGTAAATGCATCATAACATACATACTGAAAAAATAAAGCATTTGAACATCCGATATGATGAATAAACAGACTCATGTAAAACTCATTTTAAGAAGAATTTTAAACTGACTAAAAATTTAGATAATTTATTTTATATCGTTTCGAAAAGACAATATGATACATTAAGCGAATGATTTCCAATACCATTATATTATTAGATATACCTTTTCAAGATCATATGTTATTTTTTTCATTAATACCTACTTGGAACATGCGCATTTTGACTGTTATACATTGTATTATAATAATAGTTTATATTTATATTCAGTTTAGCAAAGAAGACAAGTTAAGTTATTTTAAAAGCTATCGCAAATGTTCTTCTTTATGCAATGCCTTTTGTAGATCATTGTGAAGCCAGTTCCCAGATAACAAACCGCACATCTATTGTGTACACTTATAAGCAATCAAATCATAGTGTTATTAATTTAACCTAATTTCATCCTGTAACATGTTAATGTCGTTCTCATTTTCTTGGAGGTTAGAATTCAATTTGTAACTTGTCTCCTTGACCATCGGCGTCAATTGTACTTGATCGGTTTCAATATCTTTTTGACGAATTTTAACGTTTTCTTTTTTTGAAATCAAAGTTTTCTGGGAATCACTAAAAACCAACCTCTTTACGGATATATTGAATTTATCCTTGAAATAATGTGAATTGAGTCAGTCTTTGCATAAAAAGAAAACTTCGCCATAATAATTTCAATAGATTTGAGCACAAAAAGGTATAAGATTAATATTTATCGTAAAACACTGAAATGTGCAAAATACCAATTCTGTTGTTGTCTTTTAATCTGCTTATAGATATATCTTATAAACAAAATGTTCATTCTTACCAAAATGGCCATATCTGAAACTAAAACAAAGACAATATACACATTAACCATTCAATCCGATAGTCAATCGTCATTTCATCCGACCGTCAATCCACCCAATAATCCAGGCAGCCAACTAATACGATGGCTGTCCGGAGAGTTCATTCAAAGAAAAAAATGGCAATGTGAACCAGATTAGACATAATTAATTGATAATACATGTACATGTTTTGTGTACTATTTTAATACGACTTTTATGCTTAAAAGACCCTGTTTAGTAAGAGAATTTAATTTTCATCGTTCAAGACACATAAGATCGTCATGTTCAGAGCACTTTGAGTCCATTTTATTGGTAAAATAGCGATACTCTGAACAACATTAGCAAAATGTTATGATAAGATACTTATTGTTACAAATGTATCACTTACTATTATAATTTCCAACACTGGTACCTTTCATGTCAATCATCGACACTGATGCTGGCTGTTCCTTTACTAACGCCGCAGTGGATGTGTTTGTCATACAGGCACGACAAGCGTCTCCTGTATCAAAATGCGTTATGATACATACATTATTACGATCATTTGTATTAATTTCTAAAAAAGATTAAATGCGTGTGTTACGCAATAAGTAGTTCAACAGACGGTCAGCAGATTTAATTCTGACCTAATCTAAGTAAGTGTTTTATTTGCCATGTACGAAGCTATGAATAGCTACTTTTTCACTCATTCACGTTGATTTTTTTAAAGCGTTAAAAAAACAATAATGAAGCACGCAAATTAAAAACTAACGTGACAGGTAATCGAGCGACAAAAATCCAATGAAAAACACATGAAAACTGTGTTTCTAACACTTTGAAGGTATACCTTGATTAACAGTGATAAGTATTCTTAAAAAATAAAGGAACATAAAAGACGATATCAATGAGAGTTGAAGGTGAAACACGGTGGTATTATAGGTTCTGATTTTAAATGAATTGTTTAACGAATCTAGCATATACTCTTTTTTTTTCGATGACAACAATTAGTAATTGAATATGTCTTTATTTAACACGTCTGAATTAAATGTTCATTATTCAAAGGTAAAATATCGAAAGTCACATTTAGGGAACTCAATCAAAGATCAGTATATTAGTGTAAAACGTTTCAACAGTCCGTCTAACCAAGAACCCTAAGACACCCCGATGTTTGTGAGGGTATTCTGTAAAATATTAATATATAACATATAATTGTACTTATATGTTCAAGCAGTGTGCAGTAAAAAAAAGTCAGACTAGGAATGGTGTAAAAAAGATTGAGCAAAAGAATGATGTAAAATAGAGCCAGACTAGGAATTAATTGAACTAGGTAACTTGGATTTGAGTGGCTACACATGTAAGCATACAAATCGGCGTGACAAAAATACTGTTTTTAATAAAAGAGTTATACATACTGACTGAACGAACTCCTCGTAAGAAATATTCTTCATCTAAAGTGAGTTTTAATGTCATTTTTTCCAATCCTTGATGTGTCCTTAACTGCCTCTGAACTAGCACAAATGCTTCCGCAATCGTACCGGTGATAACGTCTTCACATAACGACACCCAACTCTCTACTGTTGGTGATTCGATGAATATCTCGATGCAGTGTTCTTTGATGCATTTAATTTCATTTCCGTCTATAAATTAAAAGTAATACGCTAACAATATAAATAAAGATAACGACATGCTTCAAAGTGAGCAATGCACGATCTCTATAAATGGAACTAATGGTAATTTTTTATTAAATATGTCTCTAATGTTACTATATACTCTATATAGCGTAATTTATGTTTAAAATGATACTAAATCACACTTATCATTACTAAGAGATTGCTGCACGCCAGATAAACAAAAGATGACAAATATGTTGTTGCTATTGTTGCTAGAAATCGTAATCAACACACCTTTTTGCCAGAACTGGATTGGATCTTGACATTCATCTTTAAGCTGTTCCATATTGGCCTCAACAGAATTGTTTGTTACCACTCCATTTATGGACGGCAGCAATGTCTCCGTCATAGCTTTGTCATCTTCTTCATTAACGGTCGATATGTTAATGTTTGTTTCTTTAAATTAAAACATATTTAATAAGCATCCTATCTTATAAAGTATCTACATTGTTGTGAATTAAGACATCTAAGTATTTATTAAATAAAAAAAAACGTTTGAAATAGTTAAGAATTGTATAGGACAACAAACAAATTATGATAGTACGTGTTATTATATGTGCTGATACATGTAATCAACTCAAATCGAACAGTGTTTGAAGTTTTCTGACTCGTCACAGTAATGAACGGAGCTTTGCAGGAGTGTTATTATTTTATTAATAGTCATGTAAATGAATACTACAACTTAAAATAATGCATGTGTTTATATACATGTCATGTCCAGAAAGCTTCTACTTATTTTCACGAGTATTTGGTACATATAATATAATGAAAAATGAGTCGGTTTTATACTTAATCACTTTTTTTATATAAATAAATTGAATCCCAATCTATAGTGTCATACATACCTAGCTTGACATTAAGTATGCCTTTATTGTCCTTTAACTCTAAAAATATAGAGAATAATAGCTTTTATATATATACCTTAATTATATGTAATTTTATTCGTATAACGTTCTCAAAAAGTACATATACAACTGTAAAACTTAAATAAATAAACAAGTAACACGATATTATGTTGAAGTAATATATGCCCTTCTACAAAATGTTACTTCACAAATTTAAAATGGTTTATTTATCGAAAAGGTAAGCTTTTATCTATGATTCTGTACATACGTTGAAGAAATGCTTATTTTTGTTTTTTTGAAATAAAACATCTTCAATAAGCCTAATATCTTATTAAAGTATTTATTAAATACAAAAAATAGAAATAATTAGGGATTATATAAGACAACAAACAAATACTGATAGTATGTGCTACTTTATGTGCTGATACATGTAATCAACTCAAATCGAACAGTGTTTGACGTTTTCTGAATCTGCGATCGTCACAGTAATGAGCAGAGTTTTGCAGGATTGTTATCATTTTTATTAATAGCCATGTAAATGAATACTACAACTTAAAATAATGCACATGTTTATATACATGTCATATACAGAAAGCTTCTACTTGTTTTCACGAGTATTTGGTACGTATAAAATAATGAAAAATTAGTCGGTTTCATACTTAATCTCTGTTTTTAATGAATTTAAGACCAATCTATAGTGGCATACATACCTAGCATGATATTAAGCATTTCTTTAATGTCCTTTAACTCTAAAAATATAGAGAATAATAGCTTGTATAGATTAACCATAATTATATGAAATGTTATTCGTATAACATTTGCAAAACAGTACATGTACAACTGTACAACTTAAATAAAATAAACAAGTAACAAGATATTATGTTGTACAAATATTTGCCCTTCTACAAAATGTTACTTTACAAATTTAAAATTGTTAATTAATCGAATTGGTAAGCTTTTTTATATGATTCTGTACACAATTTGTATACATGTGAAGTTTAGGCTAAGATAAATGTTCTAAATAGTATACCTCGCATTAACTCCAGTAACATTCTTTTCGTTTCAATTGATTCGTGTATGCCATGTGCCGCCTTCATCATTTCCAATGTTTCTGTAGTATTTCTGTCAACTGATACCAGTGTCTATTCAAAAGAAACATACACAAGTATTTACACGAAGAAAATAAATAGAAGATTGGAGTTATAAACCGTTTTCTCAATGTTACACGAAGTTTAACATCGCTATTCATAATATTATTCATAGATTATACTTTAAATTGTATAACCATAGTTATTTATAAGTTTTACCTCGCCAAAATAAGTTAGTATTGCGTTTGTTTCCTTTTTTATTTCGTCATGTTGTGTAAAAAGCTGCTTGAGGCGCAAATTTGTGCAATCAATACTTGATTTCAATTCTTCAAACTTCTGCTCTTGCTTAGATTTGGCTTCAATCAGTTGGTCAATTTCACGTGTGTGCTGTTTTCTACTTTCGGCCAACGATTCACCAACACTTTTTGTCACTTCATGTATAATAACCAATGCGTCCTCATTGGTTATGATGTTATCACCACTATCTAACTACACGTTGATGAAATAGGTCAAACTGATTTTCCAATAAATTCTTCTTATAATACATAGATCATGTAACTTAATCGAGAAGTAAGCGATTCGTATCCGCACACTTATTTAAAACAAAGACCACATCATTGATTGAAAAAAAAAGATGAAATAACAATGCGAACCAAAATAGTTTGTAGTTATAATGTACTTATTTGTCTTTCAATTATTAGTCTGTTTTTAAAATTTACAAGTCGAATTATTTTATATAAGTGCAATAGGTAAGTATCGGAAACTCATATGTATGTAGCTTTTAGTTGTATGTGTTAATTTGTATAAGCAGATACATATTTTACCTTCATATAAAATCGAAAAGGTGAGCGAGCTTACCTTGTCAATCTTTTCGATCAGTGTGACTATATCTGAATGAAAATCTTTAAATACGCCGAGTTGAAGACATGACTTCATGTGTGACATGTGGTCTTTCAGTTGATCATTTGAAATGCGCATTTGACAGGAGTGAAAAATTTCGTTCCTGCAGCTCTGGACCTGAACATTGAACATAATCAGTATAATTGTGCCTAGACATTTCTTAAATAAAACTGAACATAATTATGTATACGAATAATTAACACGTACGAGTTTAAAGCATTTGCTGGAAATAGAAGCAAGCTGATAAATGATATTGCAAATAAATTGCACATACTGAAATATTACGAAAAATATAATTTAAAATCGTATACGTGCATTTACCTTTTTAAGATATTCAACAGTCGTACCAAATGTTGCATTCAATTTCTTATAATTCAAACAGATTTGAAGCAGAGCTGTGATATCGGCTTCTGCTATGTCTCTTTTATTTTTGTACCCAGAAGTAAAAATGTAACACTTCATTTGCTCCCAATGGCTTTTCCACCACAATTCGCAGTTGGTATTAGTCCACTTTGGATCACTTCTTTCATGTGCACTCATTATTTGATCGTATATTACTCCACACGATTCATTTGCCGGGCACGGTTTAATATTTGGTTTATGACAAGAGCACTTTCTGTTCGCGCACTTTCCTGTTTGGCGCTTGTGAAATGGTGCCAATTCAGCAATGTCACACTGACCGCAGGAATATGTCTTTACATTGCACAGTCGGTTTACTTGTGAAATGTTTTCATTAAAATGATCCTCACTGTATTGTTTTACCAAAAGAATAAGCCCATCTCGCACAACTTTTCACCGGTGAAAGAACAATTTTGTTCTTTTCACTGCTGTTATTTCATTGCAGAAATGTCATATTTTATCATTAGGTATAAATGAAATTATAATACGGCTTTTTAAGAAAGTTATTATTTCAGTATTTCCGTTTGTGGTGTACATGGTTTAAAACATATCTCGTTCGATAGAGGTAACCTGACGATTTTTGACGATTTGTATGTGTTATTCGTGAACGTTTCGGGAAGTGACGATGTAAACATATAAAGACGCATTCGTTTCGCTGCTTAGCTTCTTCATTTTATGACAAAGAAAATACTTGCGCATATTATTAATTAAAAGTAATTTAAAAGTTTCTCGCACATATCATTTAAATCATTTTCCAACCCAATCTTTTGCAACTATATATTTAGAACAGTAATTTGAATATTTTTATAGAGGTGGATTTAATGTCAACATCTTATTTTTACCGGGTTGTATCCCATCGTATTATCTAATTGAACAATAGTTTTTCAAAAATATATAAAATGCGTTCAAATTAGTGCCTAAATGCTTATTGTTGATATCAATTGTGTGAAATTTAACAACAGCGCTTTTTCTTACGGACATAATCCAATAATCTATTGGACGTGTTGGATGCCAGGTATTGCTAAGATTATTTTCCTTTTCCGCCCCTCATAACAATCCACATAGTCTTTTTAACTTAACATAGTATATTTGCTTTTGTTCGGGAATTTTTTATTCCCGTTTGACTTGTTTTGCATATAAAATTAGAAATAAGAAACTTGTCCGCACTAATAATGGATAATTGACAACATCTTAAAGAGAAGCCCTTTTGTATTCCTTTCAAACTTAAATAACAATAAAGCTTATACTAAAATATAATTTATAATGAACTTAAAAAATTACCAAAGCGTTCGACTCTGCCATTTTGTAATCCGGTTTGTGTACCACTTAGTCAAAATGTGAACAAAATGCACGTCCACGCTCTAATATAAACTTCCAAAGTTTAAACCCGTTTCGGATCAATACGAACGTTTTTATACTCAAAATGTGATTTGTCAAAAGCCTGCTGTTAACATATCGTATATCAAACGGAAACAAAGCCTATTGTTATGCACAGTACTGTAGCGTTGATCTGAACAATGACGCTAACACATTTGTAATGTTTCCATTTTATTTTGCTACATAAATATTAACTCAAAAACTTTCCAAAGTACAGATCCGAATCCAATTGTAAATCGACAAGATACAAGCGAACCCCTAAGCGGTGCTTCGCCCAATAAAGCAAGAAATAGCGTTAATACATCCTTGCATGTGTGCCTGGTACTCACTTTTTAATGCAACAAGTGACAGTATATATACCCGTTTAACACCAGACGCTAGTATGTAATACAAGGAAAAGTCCAACCTATTAAGGAAAGAATTTGATGAATAAATGACATTTTGGCCAATCCAATTGACAGGACGGCTGGGTGAATTAATTAATAATTTGTAAAAAGGCCGGGCCACACCATGAAATTGTAAAATGATTTTCTCAAATGTTAACCATATAAGGTCATTACGTCACATACCTTATTTTCATCAAAATATATTTTTGTACTCATTGTATAAAAATCTATAAACACTTGAGTACTAAATTACTTAGGTACATCATAAATATCACATATACAACAATTTGTCTATGCATATCGTGATTGCAAAATGTGGAAATAATATTTATTTTTTTGACGGATGTATCTGCAAAATAAACATGTTTGGATATTGTTAAACAATGGAAATGTCAATTTCAATGAACTGGAATAACATAAAAAGGTCCGATCACGTTGATCCAATGTCGTCTGTAACGTCAGGTGTTGTTCCTGGCACATCGAAGATGTTGTCCGTTAGTGACGTCTTGCGTTGTTCATGGCACATCAAAGGTGTTGTTCGGCTGTACCGTCATGTGTTGCCTATTACCCATCGATGGTGTTTTTCGGCTGTGACATCAGGTTTTGAATATGGCCCAAATAAGATGTTGTTCACGTCGAATGCGTTGTTGTGGTTGTTGTTGTTTTTTATCCAATGTCATCGCTTGGTCACGATGCCCTGCAAGGTGTTAACTATGGCAGCTTCCCCAGATGGCTTAGGCGCCGGAATACAAGGTTGTTTCTAAATGTGTTATCCACGCACGTCAAATAGTTGAACCGCTGCATCAACTCCATAGTGTGTAACGTCACAATTATTTTGTCCAGTTGCTTCACGTTTTGTCCTTCGAAATTTTCTGGCGTTGGATTTTCTTCTAGCAAAAGGACCATGCGTTAACTCTGAGAGTAAAACACAGTGATGTTCCCTTGCTATTGTGATGTTCCTGAAGTTCCGTCTTTAATCGTTGTGGTAGGCGTTGTTTCGCGATGTCCTTAATTCATATGCGTTGTGTTGCGTTTCTTCTATGTAACAGTTATTATAATGATTGCAAAAAGTTGTAAATATCCTCTTTTGTTGTTCTTAAATATCGTCATGACAACTTACTAGAATGTCTTAGTAAATACAATCTTAGTCACATCAATTAATATCGAAACAATTCTAAAAAAATACATAACATCTTGATATCTTGACATTTTACGTTTGTACATGAAAGTAGGCAATTTTAGACCTGTATTTGAATTTAATTTTGCCTTTAGCAAACGTTATCATGACATACTTTATCTATTTATACCGTGACTAGAAATTACGTTAATTTATTTTATATCGTTTCAAAAAGACAATATGATACATTATGCGAATTATTTCCAATACCATTATAAGATATACCTTGTCAAGATCATATGCTATTTTTTTTTCATTAATACCTACTTGGAACATGCGCATTTTGACTGTTATAAGTAGCAAGAAGCATGATAAATGCCTGTGCGTATTTTCAAGGTATCCCAATTCCGTTTCCAGGTACACTGTGAAAGAAAAACAATAACAGAACAACAAAAAATGTAGTTGAAATGTCTACTTATATCACAACTTCTAAAAGTATATCAGCAATATTCTTATTAAACATAAATTTCTTAAAAGTTGTAAGTGTAATGTATAATTATATGCAGCCTGCATTCATGCAAACACGAAACATTGTAACTATCTAAGGGATGGGCCGCAACCTTAAGCAACCACTTCTGACGAAGTTTTCAATTTCTGTAACAAATGTTGATATTTTGAGAAAACCAAATAAAAAAAAACGTTTTCATTGTCAAATATAATGTATGTTTACTTTTCAGAACATGCAATTCGAGTTTGATGTTTATTTGAGTTTTGATATTAAGGAAATTCAGTGGTAACTGTTAATGTTAGACAATGAAAATCATTATAAACTTAAATATTTTGATGCGCAAATGTTTTTGATAAAATCGACTGTCAAATTGTATGTTTATTGCAAATATAGATACGATTTCCATTGATTCCCCCAAAAGTAAGGTCGGATGACCTTACCATAAAATACAAGTTAACGTCCGTTACAACAATGGTTGATCTCAAAAGATTGCTTCCACTTAAATGCATTTTTTTCTACTATACAATTTAATACGTAAATATCAACCATCTTTCTCAGCGTATAGATGAAAACAAACCGGCGCCACATGCCTTAATATGTCACACGCTTAATAATAATTTTATAAAAATCCAAAGACAATACTTCAGCACAGACGTGTATGCAGGATCCAGTGCAACGCGCTATACTTCTTTGTGGGATAGAATAATAGACGTTTATAAATGATAAGCGATTTGTTTTGCAAAATGAATGTATCGTGCTTTTACAGCGAAGTTGTAAATACTGATTGTTTTAACCCCCAATTCAAAGGGGACGGCCAGTGAGTTCAATATCCACACAAGCGTTAACTGAGACCGAAAAGGCGATTCATGCCGGGGAGTCCACGGTCCAGTTAAGCAATGCTCGAAGGCCCCCGATGTGAATGATGCGACCAACGTAATGTTTTCTCATGTCAGCCCCCTTTTTCTACGTTGGTTGCTACGGACAGCGTTGCTCATCATTAGATGGATACAAGGTAGCAAAATTGCCTTAGAGGAGGAGGACTTTGGCCACTTTTTATAATTGATCCGGGAATCGGCGATTGGCCTCCACTTTGATCCAATTTATGAAATAATATGAAATAATATACCTGTTAATCCAGGATTCACATTTACGCATGCGTACATTTACATTGTCGATCGTACTTTTAAACGCAATGTGTCCGTTATATTTCTACTTTCCCAATACCTGTTTACAATGTAAATCGCTTTTTGTAAACCTTAGTATTTACCGCTTGCTTTCACGCAGTTTAATTTGTAACATTAGACCTCACTCCATAAACATTGTATTGTCTGCATTGATTTATTGCTACCTGTCGATTAGTACATGTCGTTTACTTTTAAATCATGGGCGCAGATATTTTTTGTGGGTGCCTTTTGTCGAGACTTGAAACTTGATTATTGTTTACTTGTGGCTAGTTTGTCGTTATCGCTCCGTTTTCATAGAAGTGTATTTATGTAATGCTCAGCCATGTTTATTCCGAATGGTGAACTTGTTTAGCAGTTCTAAAAAAAAAAACATAATGGTATAGTGTTACATGATTGGCTTTTCCGGGTACTTATTGGTTTAGTAATACATGTAATTTTATTCTTGTTAAAATGGCTTTAAAAATTGAGAGCATTATAGTCATGGATTGATGGAAAATAAGCCTGATACTTTTTTACGTTTAAGATACGCATGTAGATATGTATTGTATTGCTACAGATTATGTATTTCTAATAATTATAAGTATATTTGGAGCTTCTCAAACGCTAAATCATGTAGAGCGGGCACCCTTATTATTGATTAAAATATGGCATATAGGAGTTCCACAATTGTAATGATAAAATAATAACCCATGTCATTGACAACAATGTTGATTAAAAGTATACCGGTGAAATTTTGCATTTGTAAAATATTTTCTTTTAAACGTATATACTGAAAAACCTCTTGTTGTTTCTTTCAAAGAAAGGTTTTAAAGAATTAACTTAAGGAATAGGATTAAGCTTTCCTGCTACTTTTATTATTCGTAATACATTCAACACTCAAATACACGGACGAAAATTAATCCCCTGGTAGTGATGTCGTAACTTCTCTTATGTATGGTAAGTTCTTTTATATTTGTCTTCCCATTCTGCTAGACGTGTATGATACATTTGTTGAATAAGGCTTTATGTCTGATTATAAAAAAACTTCTTCTTCATAACACTTCTTTTGAAAGATAAGAATAAAAAAAAATGAGAGTTATAGATCAATGTCTTCATTTTAAATAACAACTTATTTATCACTGGGAGATCTATGTTTTGTGTATGTCCATCTAATAAGGAATAGTATTGGTGATGCCGATCAACACAACTGAACAGCTTGTTTTATATGCTTAGACGCGGAAAAGGGTTGTGTCTCTTAGCCTTCCAGTATAAAGTTCCCTACACAATTTTAGTTTTTATGAGAATTGTATGCGTTGGATTAAGGTTTTTATGAGGATATAAAATCACCAGCCATTGTTAATTGACACTTGTAATGTTTTGCGAGCTTCGGTACGTACATAAAAATGGATGTCTTTCTCAGATGGATACGTCAGGAGTTAAAATGGCGGCGGATATTGCCGCACGCATAACGGAAATAAACGTTTTTAAACGATAAGCTTTTTAGCAATAAATATTTGTTTTAATGTTTAAATTCAATATTAATATATGAGTTTATAAAATATGATCCTCGGAACTTGTCTGTTGATAAGAAAATTCGCTACCGCCAACACAACCTCTAGTGTAGCAAATGAGACCCTAAATATGGGACCAGAGTAGTCTATGAAAGCCAACAGCAAGTTTTATGTATCAAAATTTAGGTCTTAGTCTGAATTTTATTGTAATGGGTATTATTTTTTCCATAAGTGTTGGAGTTGCCATGAAAACACACCTTAAGTTGAATAGTTGGCCATATTAAGCATTTTTTCATGACAATTTCTATATTTTATTCCATAATACATAACATTATATATTAAAATAGACGTTTTCAGTGAAAACAGCAGTAAAATCCTTGTAATACATATTTGTATACCATTTATTTGAAATAAAATGAATAAAACACACTCATGAGGGTGCTGTTTTTAATGATATCTTGATATATAATAAAAAAATATTGAGAAAAAACACAGTTTAAATTATGATTGGTTCAATTATTTAACTGTATTATCAAATAATCTTTTAAAATATGTAAAGTATGCATTTACATCAGGATCTCGTTAAACCTCTTGTTCCGCCCCTAATTTGTCAAATAACTGAATAAGATCACGCAAGCGAGACAATGGATGGAATAAATTACTCTGAGATATAATTATGGTATAGAGAAAATAATGTCATAATATTAACATTGTGGATATAATTAGGTTTCAGTTTCTAAAATTTACTTTTAAATAGAAGCTTTTACCAGTAAGCTATGTTTATTAATAGTGTATATTAACATGTATTGAATAAGTCCTTAAAAAACTAGTTAACACAGACATGTTTTTTGCTTTGCTTTGTTTAAATTGTATGTCATTAATGTTGAAATCTTATTAAATGATAGGAAGTCTTTAAATTTAAAAAAACAGTTGCAAACTATTTTGTTTGCGTGGACTAAGTTCAAACATAGCTGTTTTTCACCTCAGACAGTAAGTGTGTGATTGCTTCCCTTTGTTATTATTAAGACATGACTTTGATGTTCTGTCTGCAGAAGATGAAACAAAAACAAATTTTGGCAAACATGTCAAACAAAAGGTATGTATATGGTTTGTTTATTTTTATAGTGCTAAGCCTTATATATATATGCAACACTTTTAAAGAAAGAAATGTAGAGTCTACTTGGAATTAAGAATAAAAACATAGGCTAAGGGCTAAATGTTTGAGGGTCAAAGCCTCCAATCTATTTCCAGGCATAAACAGGATATAGATGTTATTTTTTTGTTTATAAAAGTAATTAAATATGAAAGCAATTGTGTTTTTCAATTTCTGAATGGGAGATTATCAAACAATTAGCTTAAAGTACACCCTATCTCTGTTGTTGTGTTAACATTGAGTAGTATCCGTATCAATACAAATAACCGGATATTAGTAAATAAAACGGTATTAAACTTTAATTTTGATATATTATATTTTTTCTTTTTTCTTTTCAGTTCACATTTTGAGAAACACATCTAAAGATTGATATCTTTAATAATAGCTTTTGATATGTTGAGACAAGGTACGTTTGGGCTATTTAAAAGTATAGTTATGGGCTCTAAGATATCATTCCACATAATGCAATTGTTTGACATTAGATCTAGTTAATAACACATTATGGTTTACAATGCAGTCACATTAACTCAAAGTTGACTCTAAAATTCTTTAAATAATTTAAATAGTAACTTATTTTCTTTATAATAATACATTTTTTACAAACATAAGCTGTTTAAAAGATGAAATTAACATAATTTGTTAAAATGTTACAGACACATGCCTTATGATTTAACATTTTATTTGTTGCATGTTTAAGTGTGTGATTTTTTTTAAGGATCACCTCAACACAAAGTGTTTAATCATTCTGAAGTGATGCAAATAGAGAACTGTATGCAGTGGGACATGTGTAGAGGTAAACCAGTTAAGGGCAGTTTTACCAACTTAACAAGATTAAGACTTAAATAATTACCACTTATATTTGTGTGCATACATGGGTTGTATTTGACTACTGCCTACCATTGGAAGAAGGACCAATCCCTGCAGTAATAAAATAATACTGATCAAGCGCAACCTAGTTCACTTTTAATTACAATTTATAATAATATGTTTTGGTGATCGCACTACACAAACTATTGATGATAATGGAAAGAGATGGAAGAGGATGGATGGTGATAATGGAGGATATTGATGGATGATGATGATGCAGATGATGGTGATAAAATTTGATGATGATGATATGATGATGATCATGATGGTGGTGATAATGATGATGATGGATGATGATGGTGATTATGATGATGATGATGATGATAATGATGATGATGATGCTGCTGCTGATGATGATGATGATGATGATGATGATGATGATGATTATGGTGGTGGTGATAATGATTAATGGATGATGATGGTGATTATGATGATGATGACATGTACAAGATATAAGTGGTGTGTAACCTTTAACATTTTAATAGTATGTCACCTGTTTTAAATTGTTCACCTGGTTGATAAAAAGTTGATTATTGGTTTTAATGTTTGTTTTATTATTTGAATCAATTGTATGTGTGTCATTTCACTATAACCATGACATGTTCGTCTTAAATATAATGTTGTGTCTAGACTAACAGTATGTTTTATATATGTGTCACAAAACACATGTTAGATTGTTCCAAACTGCATAACTGATATATTTCATGATTGTAATGTAATGTAAAATCTATGATAATACTCAGTAAATGATTTTGGTAAAATAAATGACCCTGTTTTTGAATTATTTATTATTTTCCTGCATTTAAGTGTAAAAAATGTGTTATAATAGACAACAATTTGACCTTTGACCTTCGTTTTAACCTTGACATTTTTTTTAATTATAAACTGAGTTGTTGTTAATAATGTATTGTATAAATGACCAATATGAAATATATACTTTTAATACATTATAGTGTTGTTATTCATAATAAATTTTATTTAAACAAATATGGTTGATTTAATTTCGCCTTTACATATTAGTGTCGGGCATGTTGGACGCCATCTTGTTTGTTTACCATCTCCGACCTATTTGGAGAAAACGAAAGCCATTTTCAAAAACTACAGACCTATACGAACATTTTGACATATAACACTTGCTGTTGAAACTCGTAGACCAGTTACCCCCTGAAATAAGCTAGTAATCTAGGCCTGTTTGCTACACTACTCAGACTATCAAAACGAAACCCGGTAGCAGTGTTTGATTTGAACTTAACAACATTGTTTACTCACATTTGTCTATAACAAGACTTGTGTCTATTATTAAAAAACGTATTTTTTATTAAAAAGAAATGTCATATCAATCAATGTTTATTTTAAATAAATAATATTAACTATAAAATTAATAAACCTGAGTTATCAGCCATCTTGCTTGGTGAACAAACCGGGAAAAGTAAAGTATTGCAATGCGATATGAAATCAATATGCTGTAATTTAATAACTGTTGTGAAAAGAATGCGTTTTAAACATAAGACTTAATCAATAACTGACAACTGATCAACTCAAATCACAGATAAGGGAAGTAAGCGGTGAAAATAAGTGCATGACAAATCCCAGTGTTTTGTGTCGGGTTATGAATGTTTCAACAGAACTATTCGACCAGTGGCTAGCTTAAGTTTACGATGTAATTCTTTGTAAGAAACGTATCTGCAGTGAGATATGTATCTGCTGTAAGATATTATTTGCTTTACAATATGTATCTGAGCACCAAAACAAAAATCTCAAACTAATATAAAACATTGAGATCAAAGTGAAATGCGAACCGCGTGTTTCAGCCTCGTTTGAAATTAATTTTCCTCGATAGGAATTATTACTTTACTGCCTATGTTCTTATCTATAAAAAACATTATTACGGGATTTCCGTAATACTTTTTAGCTCACCTGAATACGTTGAGGCCACGAAATGCATCAAATCTTGATGAAACAATACCAAAATATTTATCCTGTCAATATACAGGTAAAGTTCGAATGTGAGTTAAGTGTGTCCAAAAACTAGATTCAAGTCTAGAAAGAAATTGTACCACTCTATAGGCCACATGTGTGACGCACTATTTATGGAACGTAGTAAAAATATATCTAGGTCAACTGTATTTTCTGGTCACGTGATTCGAATAACTAGGTCACTAAATCAAATCTAAGAAAACCTTGTTTCCTATGTAAAAGCCACATTTATTATTCAATCATTATGAACCATAATCAGAATTTTTAGCTTAAGAATATCTAACTCAAGCTTGAATCTAGGTCACGTACGTCCATAAACTATGTCAACAAGTCAAATCTAAGAAATCATTGTTATCACTATGCAGGCCACAACTATGACTCAAACTTGATTTAACTTGTTTGGAATGTTTATCCTATAAATATATAGATCAAAATTTAATTTAAGTCACCTACGTCCTAAAACTACGTCACTTTGTCAAATCTTACTTCTTAATCTTTGTGAAGCATGGTCAGAATGTTTATCTTGATGATATCTTGCCGAGTTAGCATCTCGGTAACGTGCGACTTAATTATGAGATCAACAGGTCAAGTTTTAAAAACGTGTTAACACTCTAGAAGACACGTGGCCGTCCGTATATCAATTAGTTCGTCCTAAAAAACGTGATCCTTTTTTTCTGAAACAGATAAATAAACAAACAACAACAGATGCTTGTACCTGGTTAAAATTTTGTAAAGTTATAAAGGCTAGTCTTAGGTCTGTCTGTCCATCTGATCCTCTATTCATCTGACCGTCCGTTTTTCGGTCCTCAAACACTGAAAAGTACATAAGATATTAATACGAAACGTGGTTTAAATATTAGAAGTGATTATAGTGATAATACACGTTTTCGAGGGCATGATCATCAGCGTGCGCTCGAAAAATTTGTTCCGGCAGGAACGGCTTTGAGAGCGCCCGCAGATGATCATGTCCGAGAAAATATGTATTTTCGCTATTATTGCATAAAAAAATTACTCATACCAAAATAAATTAAAATTACATTGAAAACAATCACTCTGGATCAGCAGACGATTTTTTTATATTTTAGTCGCCATTTTGAATGAACTACTTCCAATATGACAACAACAACAATTGGCAAATGCCGAAGAAAATGATAAAATTATTAGGAAGTGGAATACGATGTTAATTTCGCAAAGTAGAGAACTTTACTTATATGTGGTACCGTTCGACAGTGGACTATTGTAATTTTCAACATTGTTCGGAGCCATTCAACTGGAAGTGCCAAGTGGAACTGTTAGTGGAAATGGAAATATCTAATCATTCATCGTCATGCTGAATTATCATCAGCATCATTTCTGTGGAACACTGCTCTACCAGTGTTTCATAGTTATGGTGTTATTGACATAGTTCAAGTGCGGTTAAATAACCGCCAAGATTGGATTTGGAATGTGCATGTATTCAGGTAAAATAAATAATTGTGCAGACTGTTTATTTCATAGACAAGTTTATCATTAAATATCACAATTTTAACCAATTTATTTTAGATACAATACACCGAACGTCTGAGGCATATTGAGAAGCTCCAGTCTTCTTCCTAGGTAGAACCAATATACACATGTACTAGGTGGGAACTCTCTTCAGTGCCAGTGGGCATCAAACTGGGACCTTCTGATAGCTTAAGGCAGATACCATGTCAAATATGCCAGCTGAGCCTTTTTTATAATTTATGTTTTAAACTTATTGTCTTATTTACTTCAAGAGCATTGTAACTAAGTACTTTTTGACTACTGTCCTCTGCAAAAAAACATGATGTATCTGCATGTGCATCCAACTAACTCACTAAATGGCATGTAATTACAGTAACTTTGTTGCATTCAAACCTTTCAACACAAAACAGTATTGAAAACAAAATTGCATTCAGATTGTTTTTGTTAATTATAGGCTTTCACTTGTAATATGAAAACACTCATGCATTTCACTAAATAATTATACAAATTATGGGTCGCATGATCTATGAGAAATTCCAAAACCTCACCATATCATCTCAGAATCATCAATGATTCTATCAAGTCACATATTTATGTGATTGTAACTGTCATTTTTTCTAGGACATTTTTTGTTTAAAGTTATACTGATCTTGTTATAATGTTGTATCTGAATTCATTAAACAATCAAGTAAAACTTTGGAACAGAGATGAATATTAACACACATTGAATAATGCTGGTGGTTACTGTATCAAAGTAAGATTTGCAGAAGAGTAAATCAGTTCGGGAATTATACTAAGGGGTGTTGCTGCAGTTTTGGTGATTTTTTTTTTATCTAATTGATTTTGTTCAAAAATTATATTCAAGTACTATATGAAAAATCTCTTATTGCATAAAAATGATTAATAAACTATGAAATTGGCAACATGTAGATGAATATTTACACAAATTGAATAATGTTGGTGGTTACTGTATCAAAGTAAGATTTGCAGAAGAGTAAATCAGTTTGGGAATTATATTAAGGGGTGTTGCTGCAGTTTTGGTGATTTTTTTTCCATCTGATTGATTTTGTTCAAAAATTATATTCAAGTACTACATACAAATACTATATGAAAAATGAAATAAAAACATACGGTCACCGGCCTTGTTTTGATTGTATTCACCATTATATAACATGTACTTTTTCATTAAAAATGAAAAATCTCTAATTGCATAACAATGATTAATAAAAAATGGAGAACACATGTTAAATTTTAAGAAATCTATTTTTTATAATTTGTATGTCACCCAAAAAAAAATCATTTTTTTTTACTATTTTAACCACAAAAATTAAATTATAAAAAGTTCTATCCAATAACTTTCTGCGAAAGTGCTCAAATATGTTCATCTACGTATTGTTATCATAAAACAAAAATAAAAAAGGGGTCAACGCACTTTTAATAGAGGTTTTGTTATATAACTATGCCTACCGTCATTGTCAAATTTCATAAAATATAGCAATTTGGCTAAACCCAAGTACCGGTACATAGATTGCTATAAATATGCACAAACCTTAGAAATTGTTTTTAATCTTAACTGGGATCTCGACAGCTTACCAAAAAAACTGATACAATATTAAATCACAAACATAAGACAATACGGTATCAAACTCGACCTTAATCATCAATAACTTACAGGGACTTGTTTACAGATTTCGGCATGTTTTGAAGATAGTGATAAATGCTTTGAATTGATAAATGTAAACAACAGAACTAAAGAGCTCCAGTATAAAAACAAGAATTAAATTAAAGAAAGAAAAAAAAAAGTAAAAAAAAAGTCAAGAACCTGGGATCGAACCACTGACCTTTGTTTTATGAACCCACTCTGTAATGAGTCTGATAACAAGAACATTGGGTTGTGATAATAGCGAATCAGTGTTGCTATAAATATATCCTCGGTTAAATCAACTGCCGCAACACCCCTTAAATAAGAGTAAACATTTGGATCACAGTTAGAGTTAATTGGCAATGCTGCCTTTGACAATATACATTATGGAAATAATTACCGCCAAGACATGTTTGTGTTGACTAGAAGAAGGATAGCAAGATGGAATTAAAAAGGAGCATGGTGCAGCAACGCTTATTGGGTCATTGTCAACCTGAAATGGCCCACAAGTCACCCGGGGTTGACTTGAAGCCGATTCATTTCACCCTGGGATGACTTCAAGCAGACGCTAGTAACCCCCGGGTTGCTATAATCGGCTTCATGTCACCCAGGGTGACATGAATCGGCTTGAAGTCACCCCAGGGTGACATGAATCGGCTTCTAGTCACCCCCGAGTGACTTCAAGCCATTTTAGGTCGACAATGACCCAATGCGCTAAGCACATTGGGTCATTGTCGACCTGAAATGGCTTGAAGTCACCCTGGGCTGACTAGAAGCCGATTCATGTCACCCTTGGGTGCTTTCAAGCCGATTCATGTCAACCCCGGGTGACTAGAATCGGCTTCATGTCACCCAGGGTGACATGAATCGGCTTGAAGAGTCACCCTAGGATGACAAGAATCGGCTTCTAGTCATCCCCGGGTGACTTGTGGGCCATTTAAGGTCGACAATGACCCAATGAGCTGCAGCAACCTGTTTATTTTGGTCTTTGCAATTTTAAAATAAATGCAGAAAAGGTACAGAAATATACACATGTGCATTTAATAAAGTATTGTAGGCATATCAATGCCTACCGGTATTTATGAGCATTACACCTACTATGGTTACCTCGTGGTATAAATAATGCATTTTGCATTGGTATTACTTTTAATTTACCACACTATGTGAAGTTGTTATAAGACGTCAACCTGGGAATAACAGTTTCCACACTATACACTAGTTATATGACATTACAGTACAATCTTATTTTACACAAAAATGAATGTTTGTTTAATAGGATTTTTTACATTCTCAATAAATGAAACCATGTCCATGTGTTGATGAACACAGTTCATAAATTCAGGCAGAATTCTAAAACATGCCACCACTTTTCACGAAAAAGTCTTGGGAAGTGCTCATTGTACTAAAAGTATAGACAAAGTGTTACAAAAATACTTTCACAACATAAAATGTACAGTTTTTTGTTTTAGAAAAAAAAAAAAGATGTCCATTTCAAGTTTGATGTCTTAATTCGAATTCACATAATACATAGTTTATCATTATCGGTATAGTTCAAGGACAGAATATGGCTTCTAATCCATGCACACAGTTATGAAATAATTTCACAGTTTATAATTGTTACTGATCATGTATTTATATCTAATTATCTATATATACATATATCATTATAACCTTGATGCATCTTCAATATAAATATAAACACGTTAGAACACTACTTTACACCAATAACATTTGCATTAAGTCTTACTAAGTAAAATAATAATCCTTAATTTCTAAATTTCTTCCACAAAAGTATGAAAAACTTCTGTGATAGTGATTTTAGCTAAAGTAATTTTTGGCTCGTATAGTTGCAACTTATATCAAAGCATAGATCTATTAGTTAAACCAACACCGATTGATCATAAGTCAAAACATATTATTAGATATGTATGTGTAAAACAAATAATAAAAATATACATGTTGTTATTACATCATATAGGATTATTTTTTTTCAAGACAGACAAGAACATTTGAGAAGCTTAAAACAGTATCAAATGGGCACAGTTAATATTGGGAGTATCAACGTTTCTATTAATATAATTATTTATTTTTGTTCATCAATATCATCATTTATGTAACATGTATATCAAACTGGAAGAATTTTTTATATTTAATGATAACATTTGTTTGGTCATCCAGAATTGTCTATATCCAGGGGTGTTTATACACTGCAGTTTTCTCACTGATTGTGGTCTTGCCGGATTATGAGCCCCACAAGGTATTACAGTCAAGAGGAGATGACTTGATGCTCATCAGTCGTTCGTAATCCAGTACACCTGTAAAAAGCCATCTTGCAAGTTATAATCAATTACAAATAAATGTAGTTATCACTCATGCGTATATGTAGAGGAATGCACAATTTCCATGTAAGCATTTAGACTTATTAAGTAGTGCACATGAGATGATGAATCATTCCCTAAATCTTCATTTTTGAAGCAACATTATATTATATAATGCTGAAATATGAATACCCTGATTAATACAAAATGTGAATAATAATTAAAATCAATGAATACAATTAAAACATTCTAGTATATCTAAATAAATAATAATGATAATTTAATAATATTTAATAATGATAATTATGAATTCTAGTCATTAAAAATAAAAAATAATACACAAAATGATGATTTATTTAAAAAATAATTTGAATATGTCAATTACAAATAAAGACACCGAATTATAACAAATTCATACATTAATAATATGTTTAATGATCAATTATCAACCCAGTCATTAATATGATAAAAAAAAACAATATGTAAACAATATGTATACATGACCTGACATCATAGGTCTTTTAGCCAGTACTTCAATCGGCAATGATGGTCAGTATTGCATTAATACGCAATTGTGTTCTTCCTCAAACTCTACAAATTTTATTGTTTACATCGCAAAATGTATGAATCTATTTCTCAATTTCGGTTTGGATAGTTTTGTAAACACCGTAAATTATTTTTCAATATTGGACAATAACGTGGCAAAATAATGTCGGAAACGTTAATTAATCTTTAGGATAGCATGTCAAAGTGCAAAACGTTAACAGTGATCTTTGTATCAAAATCTCGGCAGAAATGTAAGCGCTAGTTAAATTTAACCGCGTCGTGTAAAGCCTCATAATAAAAGACGGGTCATCATTTGGAAGGTAAATGAATACACGATGGCGACTGATAAGCACGAGGCCTATCGTACGGAGTCATCCGATGATAGTCCATGTAACATGATTGTGTAAACAATATGTCTTGTTCATTCGACATCGACAAAATAATTCGATTATTTCATATGACGTCATAAAGTTCAAGGTTGGGTTTTGCATATGCCTCACTCGGTCATCATCAGAAATGACGAGGCTTTACCTTCGGATAGGCAGTTTTCGATTTAAAATGTGTTTAAACAGTTGATTAATGCACATTTGAAATGCAGCCGCGCAAAGTAAGATATGAGGAAGTATTTTGTCGATATCAAATGAACAAGACATATTGTTTTCAATTTTATTTTAATTTATGGATATGAAAAACACATAACAGGGCTTGAACGGCACGTGAATCGCCTAGTTGATACACGATTTCTCCAGTCCATGCCCTCCTTTTGCCAAGTTTCTGCACCCCGCCAGAGGACATTATAGATAGAGTTTATGGAATAATACAGGATTATGCATAACCATCAGTTTTTGTGCAGAGCTCGGATTTAAGGTGACTGTTAATAATAACCAATATACACAAACAAAAACACAAAAGCGCAGAAACTATAAAACCTCGATGGCTCTTTACATATTTTCCAACTATGTACTCCAGCTTGCACTCTAAGAAAGTAACTGGACGTAAACGAAACGAATAGACATCATTCATTGTAAAATTGATTGGACATGTGAGTTTTAAGTTTTCGCTTCAACTCAATGTTAGTTATTACTGCTTTTAAGCTTCTATGAAGTATATGACACTGTTATGGAGCAAGCACCACGAGAAACCTGTCAGCATGCCTGGTTTGTTTCGTTTCGGTACACTGTATACTACATATTCGCGAAAAATACATAAAATATAATCATGACACTTCGTATAAACATGACAAGCAAAGTGAGGTTAATTGACAAATCTGGTTTTACCTGATATAAAACTTCTGGTGAATGTAGACACAACACATTGTAAAACTTCTGAGACAAATGGAAATCTATTTTACTATAAAAACATGTACAAACAAGGGCTGTTTGTAAAACATGCATGCCCCCTATATGAGCTATAAGTGGTAGTAGCAGCCATTGTGTGAATACGTTTTTTGTCACTGTGAACAACGGCAGCGATGGTGGTGGTGGTGGTGGTGGTGGTGGTGGTGGTGGTGGTGGTGGTGTATACCCCCTTTTCTTCGAAAGGGGGCATAACTAGGTAGAGATAATGCAACCTTAATTTCATTTTTGCCCGAGGTTTATTGATACAATGCATTACAAAAATGCAGTTAGCCTTACATTGGGTAAAATTCAAACAAGGGAGGCAACTGATGTAACAAAAAGAACATGCATAAACGGTAGTTGTTTCCCTTGTTTGAACCATGCTAAATCCTTAAAATGCCTATTTCCGTTTCCAGTAACTGTGACCTTGACCTGTGACCTTGACCTTTGACCAAGTGACCTCAAAATCAATAGGGGTCATCTGCGAGTCATGATCAATGTTCCTAAGAAGTTTCATGATCCTAGGCCCAAGCGTTCTTGAGTTATCGTCTGACAACCACCTGGTGGACGGACCGACCGACAGACCGACATGAGCAAAGCAATATACCCCCTCTTCTTCGAAGGGGGGCATAATAAATGCAAAATGTTATAATAATAAACTTATAGCGATTTTAAAGATACGGGACTCCTGTATTATTTGCGTTAATGCCAAAATTGTGATGGTTCCAGTGGAGTCTCATTTGCATTCTGCATTTCGTATAATATGCCTTTCAGAAAATAACAAACAGTCCTATTCGTCATCGGTGACAGGAATTTAAATAGAGACAGGGATTTATTTTTTTGCGGTAATACTTATCCATATACCATATATGTGTGTTGTTTGTGCAATTTTGCGATCGATAAAGTAATTTTCGTATAATAGACGATCGACTGATTCCCTGTCACACAGCTACGGTCTCCTTAATATCAAATCGTGCGCTGGACCAGCGGGTTGCAGGTTGCTAGCCAGTTGGACACAACATGCTGACGTTTGTTTTAAGTTTGGTTGACCGCGACATTTGCAAGCACAGTGTTCCGTATTGCACGATTCCTTTTTTCTTAAAAAATGCTTGACTGACTGATTCAAACAATGAATACCGTAACAGAATGAATAAATGAACCCTTAAATAAACGTTTCTTGGATGTAAGGCTGCCCGTGATATGACTGAATCCTTCAATGGCCGTTTCTTGCATGCGTGGTTAACATGGCAGACCACGGCTTCTGCAAGCACCGTGTTCCCTATTGCATCGATCAATCAATGACCGTTTATTGAATGAGTGACTGCCTGAATCAATCAATAAATCGAAGAATGAACGAATGAATCAATGAATGACCGTTTCTTGGATATTTGGCTCCCCGTTAAATGTAACGCACACCCCCCTTTAAAGGTGATTTACNCCCCCCCCCCCCCCCCCCCCCTGTAGGGGAGGCATGTCTGTGGATCCGGCCCTAAAAGGCTTAAAGCATACACTGTATTCTCAAGCGGGAGTTTTACAACTATGACAGATTTAGATCATCACACATTTGATGCAAATGTAGAAAACTTGAATGTATCAGTTTATATTATAAATAAAAGACGTGTTTTGTGTCAAAACAAAATATTGCACTACATTATTGAAATTGCAATACAGTATTTATACCATAAATTGCTATTCTGTATAGACTATCAATACATATTCAAAATGTCCGGGTATATTGTCTGATTTTCTTATATATTGCACTCATCTTCAATAGTCTACACAATGTTATTGAAAATACTATGATGAAGAGTTGTACATTTAATTAAACGTGATTAATACCAAATGTGAAACGGAACACAAGTTTTAGGTCATTTTAGGTGAGTAGTCCATCCCCTTCTTTCCTTCTGCTTCAATATTTTTTGTGATGTCTTAATATAGTAACGGCTGATGTATATTCTAAAACTCAGTATTGAGTTTCTTACTTCAAATTACAACTTTGTTTTAAGTTTTTAAATTTTAATGAGGTCATATAGTCCAGTTGCTCTTTCTTGCCTAGGCTAATGGTATTGACCTAGTTCCATTATTTTATGACATTTTAGGGCGTTAGTCCTCCCTTTACATTACACAGTGTTTTAATTTACCAATAGTTTAGAGCAGGTTTTAATATTAAGAAAGGACCAGGGTATAGTCGATAGCATAACGTTCCCCTGCAAAACACCGTTTCTCCTTCAACCTCATTAACTTTGTCGGACTAGATTTCACGGTGCAAAATCTGAATCCATTGCTATAAATGTAACAACTCACTAAATCTCATCTAACACTGTATTACATGTATATTCAAAAGAAACCCACATTTTGTCCATAGAAATATTACAAGTAGTTCCTACATTCATTTCATTATAATGCACGTACATGCAGTTACTACTTTTATACACTTAGCAGCAACATTATCAATCAAATTTGGACTTAAAAGGCAGTGTTTTGACCTTTCACCTTCAGTGTAGCAACGGGGTGTTCTTGTGCACAACACACACCGTCTAATAAAGGCGAATATTTATGCAGTTATTTTAAATTCTTGAATGCATGGTCAAGTTATACAGCATATAAACCCTATTTCTACAATGAAGCACTGTATTTTGACGTCTGATCTGGAAAGAACCTTCAGGCAACATACCATTTCATGGTGATGATAAATGTGCAGTTATTTTGAAATTCTTCACTGAATAGGGAATTAATAGTACTACAATTTTCCGGATAACGATAGCACAGAGTTATTCCAATGTAGCCAGCCTTACCTTTGGGTAGTGGAGGAATAAAAATTACCCAATAAGATTCTAGGGCCAAAAAAAATAATAGGTCCGTTTCCAGTCTCCTTGGGAAAAAAACAGGGTCAGTAGGTAGGGATTTATTTACTTTTATTTTTTTTGTCTTTCGGGTACTAGAATGGAGAAATGAACCGAAATAAACGAAAATGAACACATTTTTTTTGGCGACCCCAATAAAAAGTTGAGGGTCGGCGCCGATTTTGGAGACACGGTCGGGCGACCGGAAACGGACCTATTTTTTTATTTGGCCTAAGCATTAAAGATTTAAGTTTACTAATACATTGGACCAGAGTGAAGGCAGTTTTCAGCTTTCACACAAGCAACTCATTCACACAAAGAAAACCCAAAACAAATAATTCTTTTTTCTTTGCTTCCTTTATTTGCAATGTCTTCAGATTACTTCTTCTTGGAGACACCCACAGTTTTACCAGTGTGGCCAGTGGTCTTGGTGTGTTGACCTCTCACACGCAGGCTGGAAAAGAGTTCAAACACACCAGTCAGTTGCTAGTGATATGAAGTTGTTTAATTAAACCCCAACATAAACAATTGTTCAGCACAATGGCAATATTTGCAATCTTAGTTAAAAAGGATCAGATTGGCATCTAGATGTCATTTCAAGTTCCAAGTGTTCAAACCAGTACTTCTTCTACTTAAGTTTTGCTACTTTCTATTATAGATACTAACGATGAGTTTCTTTCTTGAATAAAATACACATTAAAGATACAAAGGAAATAAAATTCACTTACAGAATATTAATCATAGATATTTGAAGAATAAGGTTCAAAGAACAATTCAATGTACATGTAATCAGTATAATGTAAACACGCTCTACATTTTCTAACAAGTCATTCCTTGACAAAGAAACGCTATTCCCTGACTAGCTTGGCTATTCTCCGACTCTGACTGAGCGACTGTTAGAACTTCTCTATTGATCATTCAGATACTCACCCCCAGTAGTGACGCAGACCTCTGTGTGCACGGATCTTCTTGAGTCGCTCAAGGTCCTCACGGAGCTTGTTGTCGAGAGCGTTGGACATCACCTGAAACAGGACACACACCAATGTGTCAACACTGAAATAAGATGAACACAGTCAGACAGATCAAATACTATTGTCCTGTTTGAATAGGGTCACATTTTTATATGCACTTCATAAAAAAAAAAAAAATACAGGGATTTCGTTAGACTTGTTTATGTTATGGCAAAAGTAAAATCGGACCCAAAGGCTAAAATCTCTGAGAGTTGGTCAGATTTTAAGATTGTTTACTTCTTTGTTTTTTGTGTGTGTATTATAACCATACAATGTAAAAACAAAGCGTCAATTATCAATTTTTCACAAAAAAAAAACAAACCAAGAGTACTGGTAAAAGGGAAAAAAAGAGATTCAAAGGAAAGTCCTGAAAATAATCTTTGAAAAATCAGGTCAAGGTGTAATATTCATATGTGTAAATGTAACAACTAGTTAACATATGTGTAAATGTAAGAACTAGTTAACAATGAAATTCAGCAAAAATATGTTGTTTTTTACCAACATCATATTAGGTGCAGAAAATATGTCCAATCAAACTAATCTTAGGCCCCCCCAAAAAATAGTCTTGGTTCAGGGAACCCGACCGACCCTAGTTTTTACCCCTGACCCTAACGATTTTTTGGTCCGTGGAAAAAAATTTGATGGCGAAAATGCTAAAATCTCGTAAAATTTCATTGAAAACAGCCGCCATATAAACCCGGATTGGTTTCTATATTTATCTCTTTGTTTCAATGAAAGTGTTTGCAATTTGAACAGTGAACGAAAACCGGTCTGCACCTGTATACGAGACATCGCTTGACCTTATTGTTATTGAAGTGTGCATGGTAGCTGGCCAATCAACATTGAGCTCGATTACACATGAAATGACCTTGTTGATTGAAATGTAAAAATGGGTGGAGCTATGGAGTAATATTCGGTCATTCATGCGCAGACTCTGTATACTTTGAATACACAGTTAATATTTTCGTCTGCAAACAAAATAGCGGCCTGTCGCAAATGTCATATTATTAAAGATTTAAAATGAAAAGAAGCGTGATAATAAATTAATTATTTCCAAGCTGACTATCGATATGAATTCAAGAGGGATAATTAAATAATAATGTCGATATTGTTACAACTTTCTGCCGATGTTCGATCGAAATGAAAAGGTGATAATAAATTAATTTGTTTCTTTTACTCACACACTATGATAACTGACAGCGGCTTATTTTAATCAAAGGAAAAGGTAAAAACACGCGCGGTTTAATAGTAATTAAAGTTTAATTAAAGTTTCGAATTTTTAACACATAGGAAGAGCAATTCATCTAGTCTACTATAAAAATGGAAGTAACAACTTTGTCTCTACAGTCGCTAACATGGCGTCTTGAACCTTAAAGCGGCCTTTGGACGAAAAAGAGTCATAACAAACAAACAAAAAAATTAAAACAAAAACACTAGAGCATTCCAAGAGTCATGGAAACTTGATAACAATTGGCTTCGCTTTGATAATGAATCAAAATTAATGTACTGAGACGCCCTTAGCCTGTACAAACCAATAGCAACATTCAAATGTCTGTACACTGCTCACTTCCTGTGCGATGTGCTCAAACCCATTGCCATNAATGTGGTTTCCTTTTTATTGTGTGACGGCGTTGCTAGTACAAGTCTAGAAGAAGTCCAGCCTTTCTCCTGGCAAAATCTTAAAGGCAAAAGCATTAGGTACAGATAAAAAAAATACATATAGTTGTTATGAAAAGTAAACAAAAACTCAACGATGTTGTATTCAACTATGGTAGGACAAGTCAGTTTTGCTTTTTATTAGCAACATTTGAGGCCAATCATGAGGGACGAAGTTTATAGTTGATAATTTTACCCAAAGAGGTCTTCGCGTGACATATCTATACTTATTCTTCTAATAATATGTAAAGCCCTTTTTACACTCAAAATCATTGAATATTTCGTAAAATAAATTTAAACCCATTAAAACTCAGTGTTCCTTATCGCAATAGCCCAAATTTCAACGCCAGATGTGGTATAGTAACATAGATTTTACGAGAAACAAAATGTTCGTTTTTATTTTTTGTGGCACAATATGTTCCATTATAATTGCCTCCAACGATATCTCTGCATACGAGACACGAATACTAACATGGTACATAAACACGTGTTGAAAATATTGCCCCACAGAAAAAAAGAGCATTTTGTATCTTGTTAAATCTTTATTACCAGACCACATCTAGCGTTGAAATGTTGGCTGTTGCTATAAGGAACACTGATATTTTATGGGTAAACTTTATTTTACGAAATATTGAACGAAGTATTCGTTGATTTTGAGTGTTAT